>PTEX01000054.1:2069997-2139351 GCA_003342815.1 Eudromia elegans | reverse complement strand
CCGGGGCGCGGGGACCCGTGGGGACAACCCCCCCCCATCCCCGCCCCAGCGCCCCCCAGCATCCACAGACCCTGTGCAGGCGGAGCGGGGGAGCCCGAGGGCCCGTAGGGTGCCAGCCCCAGCCACATGGTCTCCCTTGCAGATGGGCACACGCAGCTGCAAAATAAAGAAATAAAGGACATGCCTATGTATTTCCTATGTATTTGTGGTATCTTTTTTCCTCCCTCTCTTTTTTTAAATATAGTTCAGGTCCTGCGTCCCCCAGCTTCCCTGTGCAGCAAGTGAGCGCTGCACCCAGATATCGTTGCATTTCTAAGCAGGAGCAGAGCCCCGATAGAGATAAAAATAATTGCTTCCCAGCTTGCCCTGGAAAGGGTGTTTTTTGCTGCTACTGAACACTGGGCTGGGAGAAAGCCCTGGCGCGGCCGTGCTGGTGCCCAGCGGTGCAGGGAGGGCAGCTGAGCACCCTGCATGGTCCCTCGGCACCCAAGGCTCCCTTGAAGCAGCCTCATCTGCCCAAATACCCGCACCGGGGGTGCTCCAGGCACCCAAGCACCTGCTCTGATGGGGACCCCAGGGAGCTCCCCCCCAGCATCCCACAGTGATGCCAAACGAGCACCCAGCCCAGGCAGGAGAGCTCTGGGATGCAGGAAAAGAGCAGGGTGGGATAACGGTAAGAAGCAGAGATGTGCTGAAAACCCAACAAAACATCCCAAAGCAGCAGGAATCCTGGATTAAGGCATTGCAGGGGCCTCCCTGCACCTCTCTGCCCCTCCTGCTGGGGAAATCCCATGGGGAGAGGGAATATCAGGATACATCCAGGTTTGTATCAGGCCATGTGCTCTCAGCAGCGGCACAGAACAGGCTGCAGCAATAGAGCAGAACAATAGACCGGAACAATAGACCTCCACCCACCCTGGCACCCGCAGCAGCCGGCGGACCAGCTGAACACGGTACATCAGGGCAGGAGCATCCCAATCTCCTGTCAGCCCTCATCCCATCCCCAGTGAACGTCCATGCAGGAGAAGAGCCCCAAATCCCAGGGGATGCTCCCAGCACCAGCTCTCCCCGGCTCTCCGCACACCAGACGCCTTGGACACTGCTTGGGAAAAGAGCTTGAATGCAGCTGCTAAAGACTCACGTCCATCTGGATTCTCAGTCACCCTGGAGGTGATGGGGCCACAAGGGTGAGGAAAAGGGGGAAAATAGCGAGAAAAATCTGCTGGGGCTGCAAAGAGTCAGTGAGGGAGCCAGGCTGGAGCAGGCACCGGGAGAAGGATCAGATCATGGGATCGCACAGGGAAGAAAAGGTGCGGAAAGCCATGAAACACCAGGAGAGGAACATTAATAGCATCAAAAACCAGAGAGCGGGAGAGCCGCAGCCAAGCGGAAGCCCAAGAAAATCACTTGAAAGGAAGTGAGGGCTGGGGAAGGGAGCAAAGCGCAATAAATAATTGAAGGAGATCAAAGGCGGCAGGCCGCGGAGCAGCCCTAATTGCCAAGACTCACACGGAGCTTCAGCACCTCCGCAAGCCTCCACGTGATGCACACGGGCTCACGGGTACGGACGAGACGAGATCAGAGCCCGACTCCAACCATCGCAATGCCAGCGAGGGGCAGCAGGAGATGGGGCACAACGGGGAGCAAAAGGAAGCGCTGCAGGAGCTGCATCCCCACGTGGGTTTTCTGCCATGTATCCCGTTGCTCTTTGCACCAGCGTGGGGCTTTTTGCACCCCTCCTGCTGCATCCTCCAGTGCACGAGAGTGGCTGGAGGGTCCCAAGGCCACCAAAAGCCTTGGCCACCGTGCCCCAACCTTTCCCAGCAGGGAAGATGGCAGCCCTGCGGGAGGCCCTGCTCAGTGAATGCACTGCCCCAGCAGCCATCTGCTCCGGCAGCCAGGAAAAGAGCAGCCCCTCGAGCCGCCTTTCCGAGCAGGTTGCCCTGCAAGTGCAAACAACCCCTCCTGCCTGCGCTCCACATCGCTGCGAGGCGCCCAGCGGGAGCTTCAGCAAATTGAGAGGAGCGAGTGCGAGACAGTGGTTTAACGAGCAGAGGGGAGGGAGGAGAAGGGGCCTCTGCAAAGCAGAGACGGCAGCTCAGAGCTTTCCTGGTCACCCTGCTCTTGTTGCAGCCCTCCTGCGCTCTCCCCCAGGCCGCCCTGGTTTTGTTTCCCCATCTACTCAATATTACTGAAATGCCAGCGGTGGCCACGGGAATTGCCCTGCCCAGAGACAAGCTGCTGCTGCCACCTCCCGGCTCCGGAGCCTGCCAGACACAATGGGGCTTCCCGGGATGCAGCCCTGGCAGGGGTTCTGCTGCAGCATGAAGTCTCCTCGCATCCTCACAGCCTGCACAAGGCTCCATGTTCCCACAGCATCACCCTTCAATCCCTCCTGTCACACATGCTACCTCATCCTGGTCTCCCTTGGGGACACACTTATGTGTGGCTTTGCCAGGGGGCAGACACTGACACCCCCCACAGCACAGGGCACTTAAACTCACCCCCAGGAAGGGAAAAGGGCATTCCCAGAACTGAGTATGGTGCTGGGACACGCTGCGGCCAGGCTGCTCCCGGCTCCACGGTCACTCATCCCGCAGCCTCCCCAGGGCCCCAAGTTCCCTATTTGCTTTTCTGCTCTGCTCCTCCCCTCTCGCGCTCCCTCATGTTGCCCCAGCTGCGTGCAAGCGGCAGGTGGGCTCGAGTGACCTGACATCCGGCCATCTGGACTCCACTTATTTATTGCTCCTAATACGCATCGCCTCCGCATCCCAACATCTGCGCCGCAGCGCGGAGCGGAGCCGCCGGAAAAGGAGGCACCTCCATTTACATAAAAGATGTTGCAGAGGGAAGAGTCAGATGGTTAAGAGCATCCAGACAAAAGCCTGCGCAGCAGGAAGGGGTGCAGGGAGCCAGGGCTGCTCCCTTATCCCCTGCGGCAGGAGCACCCGAGGCAGAGGATGCCTGGGGGATATTTACGCTCCCACATCCCTGATATCCTGGATCCTGGCGGAGCAGGGGGAAGCAGGGAGCCCCGCTGGCCATGGCAGCCCTGCTCCTCGGCTCTGCGGGAGGCAGAGGCTGCCGGCGCTGGGGGCAGCACCGTGACTCAGCAAGGAGGCTCTGCCGCAGTACGGAGCGGGACGCGGGATGAAGGTCGTGTCTCAGCTATAACACCAGGAAATAACTTCCAGGGCAAAGTGTCAGCTTAATGAGGTGCACTCAATTAATTCCTCTTTCTGTTATCACCAAGGAGAGCAGCTGCCAGATCCCTCTCTTCCTCTAGGAATCCGTTTCTCAGGAGAATAGCAAGCATCCAAACATCCAAATGCAAATTCCCTGTGCAAGACTTATGGATGGGATGAAGACAAGGGTGGCGAGACATGAACCTCATGCTGCCCAGGGACAGCGAGAGCAAACGAAGGAAGAGCCTGGACCTCGGAAGGGGTGGGATGTCCCCACACTTACCTACTCAAACGGCTCTCAGTCCTCACAGCCATCAAGTATCCGCTGTAGCCGGGGTAGGCTGGACAGAGGACATCTGCATGAGCTAATTTCCACCTTCAGCCAACATCCTCCTCTTGGCCACACTCTCTACTGCAGAAAGCCCTAAAACAGTGTCTCATTTCCACTTACGAAGAGCTGACTTCCAGCCAGAGGGCACGGCTGCAAGTCTGTTCCAAGAGGGAGGCATGGGATTTGGACACAAAACAGAATTATCTGAACGTGAAGGGGGTTTGAAGGAGACCCTGAGGAACGGGCCGGTCAGCAGGTCCTGGGGGTAATGCTCCTCCTGGCCACCTCAGCCCCGCGGTCTCACACCATCCCCGAGTCCCATCTGCAGGAAGCAGAGCAGCTTCCCACTTGTTCCTCCAGCTTCCCCATTCTGCTGCACCTGGGCTGGCTGCTGACACCAGAGCAGGACAGAATAACCTGAGCCATGCTGTGAGCCTCAAAAGCAAAACAACCCCCTCAGAACCTGCTCCAGTGAAAGACCAGCACGAGTTTGTGCTATTTCCTATTTTCCCTCCCAGCTGTAACACGTTTCCAGCAGCCCAGGCTGTTGGCATTTCCCCCAAGGCAGCTAGGGGGTTGCCCCCCTGCAGACCACCAGCTCCAGCTCATGGAGAATCATCCTGGTTTTGAACAAGCCACACTGCCCATTGCTGGAGACCAAACTGCTGACAGGCCCACAAGGACCCCTGCCATGCAGCAACCTGCTTTATCACAGAGTCTGCCTCATGCTTTCCATTTATCTCAGCTTCGAGCACTATGCCCATACTGTTTTTATTAGGTTTGGACGGACGTTTAATCTCTCAAAGTCCTTCAGTCGCCACACACCCTTTTCACCCACCCCAAGATCTTTGATCCATTTTTCCATGATTATTAATACTATCCAACAACTACTTTGTCCCAAGCCTGCTGAGTAATACGCTGGCACTTCCATTTCTTTACCATTTCTGTGAAGAAACAAAGCTTTGATACACCAAATTTCTGCAGACACACGGATGACAGGAACTGCCTGCTGCAGTCTCTGCCCTGCACACTCGGAGGGCAGGGGAAGAGCCAACTATTTTATTCCCAGTGCCAGTTCAACAGCATTAATAGTTTACTATCAGAAAAGTTCAGAATAAACTCGACCATCAGTCTATACTTGAACTGTAAACCAATTCAAACACACAGAAATTGGAATACTGATTAAAAGAGAGCAAGATCCCAATGGGTTATCTATTATCTCTGGGTCTCTTCCTTAAGAGAAGCTTCTACAGCAGGTTCTCATGCTCAGACCAACACTCCCCTTACCTTAACCAGAGATTCCAGGCTCTGGCATTTCCCTCATTTAATGAAAATACAGTCTATATTAGAATTCAACCTACGTGGATTAGAGCAATTCAAAGCAATAGGGTAAGCAGCCCACAGAGCACGGAGGCAGAGTGAATTAATAGCTTCCTTCATTAAGGCTTACCTTGAAAGAAGTCAGCAACCAAGCTTGTCATCACCATTTTCTTGCAGACATTTATTTTTATATTCACATGAGGATGAATGTAACCAAAGTCTACCTAGATGCTAAATCAAGGCTTTTGTTCCTAACTAGAAAGAAGTCACTTTATCATTTTATTATTTCTTTAGAGCAGAACTGACATTTCAACTGTTGTGCCCTTTTTCTAATGCTTTCAAGTCAAATTACAAAAGAGATTAAGGCAAAAAAACTTAATAAACAGAGGCAATGCCACCTCCTAGAAAAAATACAGACATTCTTCCTGGATCACTTGACTGGAGGTGGTTTTCCCCCCCACACAGGTCTCTTGAACCTGCCTTGATTGTGTTTGACCACATCGGGCTTCTCAGCTGCTGTGCTAACAAGTAGTTAGCACAAAAGGCAGCAAAGCTCCATGCAGGGAGGAACTGTGGAAAAAATGTGTATCCAGGCAGGCAAGGCCATATAGATACCATCAAATTCAAAATTTTAAACTACTATTGCAGTACAGTTTTGGTATTGCTTACTCTCACTCATTAGCTAGTCTTTTTTGGGGATAGAAGCTGCTTAAATAGGTGTGAAATGCCAACCTTTACTTACAAGACAGATTTTGCAACTTTCATAAACCAGTGAAAGTAAAAAAAGGTCTGAAACCATCACAAGGACTGATTCGAGCGAATTTTGTAAGCTAGATGAGCCCCCTCTTGCTCCACCATCCCAGTTTAGAGAGCAGTGCTCATGTAATGATTTTGGGAAGAAATGCACAATTTTAAACATATTTAAACACACACAACTGCAGGCTTCCTTAGTCTTGAAATACCCATTGTCTTCAGTCTGTACAATTAATTCCCTTCAATTAAATTCCCTTCCGCAAAGAAATGACATGGGATAATTCTTACTTACAAGATCTATTAACTGGGTCACCCTTTTAAGGGCCTGATATCTCATTACAATCGAAACCCATAACCTTTCAGACACGGGCAACTTCCACCTTCAGAGATAAGCACATTAGAACAATTCCAGTTGATACGCTGAAAAAAATGAGGCTGTTTTATTATGAGTAGCATCTGGCAACAATCTTTTAGCTAATACAGACAGACTTCAACCAAAGCAAAGAGCTTTGAATCAGAAGTCGTAAAGTGACATGATGCCTTAATAAATTAAGGAAGTTGCAATTCCTCTCCGTCATTAATGCTTCACTTGAAGTTCTTTGCAAATTCCTCTCCCTTCTTAATAGAAGCCTTCAGCTCAGACATGGCTTCAGCAATCATCTTCTCTTCAAAGGGGGAGATCTTGCCCACACCTAGGTTCTTCTCAATTCCATTTTTCTGAGGGAAAAATTATTTAAGAATTAATCATTCACTTAGAGAACTTACCAGCTTTCATTACTTATTGTCTAGGGTAGACATCCAGCCTAAGACTTGTACTGCCTGCACAGCATGCCAATCTTGTGCTGCCTCGCATGGCTCTGGAGCACCTTGCTCTCTGTAGCAATTATTATAGTCTTCATAAGCTTCTAATTCACTGTTCAAACAGCAGTATGAAAGCTGCATATCCTGCACTAGCCACCTGGTGCTTTTGAGAGAAGATGGATGCCAACTGCTCCCTTGTGCCTTATCCGGTCTCCAGCACCACAGACCTGCACAGGAATTCTTTCCTAATGTGAAAATCCTTCCTTTGCCACTGGCTTGCAACCTGAAACTGCTTCAGAGCTGCTGTCCTGGCTATTCCAGATCTTAAGTCTGCATCCAAACCCTTCTCCTTCCATTCCTTCATCAGTTAGCACTTAGACCACACACACTGCACTTTCCAACCCAGCTGATCTGCCTTGGCTGCTGATTCTATATTTCACCTCTTCCTTTGTCACTCTCCCATGTGGATAACTTCCTTCAGAGGTCGGCACAGCTTATCTGTTAATCCATACTCTAATTTCCACACATGCCTCAGTTTGTGCAGGATTTGCTTGCAGCAGATCAAGTTGAGGTGATCATACTGCAGTTTCTGTTTAACTATCTGAAAGCCCTTCATAAAAGGGCACCAATTTCTGGTCTGTGTGCCATCTTAACACAAGTTACTTGTTGAGCTGCAATCTGAGAGTGGATTGAAGCAGCAGCATTCCAGTGAAGCTGACAAAAATCACTAAACGGCTAAGTAGAAAGGTAAAGTTAAACAAGACTAAATCAGTAATTGCTGTTTATAAGCCCCATTATTTAAAATACATACCCCGAGCAGCAAAGGTGTAGAAAAGTATGGGCTCTCTGTCTCTTCTGAGCGAACAAAGGAACATTCAATAACCCCCTCCTTTCCATTCATTGCATCCACCAGAGAAAATACAAATCGAGCACCAGCATAGGCCATAGACAATGTTGCAGATCCTGCAAAAGTCAAATAGCTTTTAAAACACAGATCATGTTTAAATATGCTTTAGTATCAGAAGGTTTCCATACTGCTATATTTACAGAGTTGCACTGCCATTTACTTCAAACTCACAGCCACTTCAATAAATCACTGCAAAGTAATATTTCCTACCAGCAATTTTTCTTCCTACCTCTTCAGACCCCTCCCTTAGGGCTATGTAAACAGACTTTAGACAACAATACAGACAGTATTGACCATATGTAAAATCCTCCCCTTTTCATTCTCCAGGTCTGCCTCATATTTGCAAAGACAATTACTGATGTGCTTCCATCATTTGTAATTAATTGCAATCTGGGCACAGTCCAGATATTGGTCATAGAAAACCATAAGCCTCATTCTTATCACTATGCAGCAGGTTTTGATCACCTACACACTGGGTAGCTGGTCAGATCCTAAGGAGACACAGCTTAATTTGATAGAGAAGATGATTTTTAAAGTAAAACATTCTGCAGGAGCAAATAATGTTTGGTCTTACCTACAAACTAAGCTGCCTCTACTGCCATTTTCAGATAGGTAACGACACAATGAAACAGTTAAATTTGTAAGTAGCAATTCATAATTCTGAACGGTAACTGTAGTCAAGCATAAACTATAAAAGAGTTGGTATTGCCTTCATTAAATTCAACATAGAATTATTTAAAAACTATAGCCAAAACCAACCTGCTCCTGCTTTAGCTTGGACAACTTCAGTGCCAGCTTCCTGAATTCTCCCTGTGAGCTTCTGCAGCTGATCCTGAGGAAAGTCCACTTTTGGCGTGCACTAAAAATGGAAGAAAATGTTACTAACAAATACCAGAACATCTATAGATTCAGTATAAAGTCACCCATGGGGTGTTTTTTGTACAGCTGATGTTGTTACAGGGAGTTTTAACTAGGTGACTAGATTGGGTGACAGACTAACTAGCTATGGAAGTCCACCAAGGCTTCTGGCTACTGTAAGAATTATAACAGTAACCTATTCATTCCTAGCTTGCTCAAGAACACTCCACAGCCCGACTACATAGCCAGGGCTTGTCTTTGTCCTTCAAGCATATAATAGGCCTTAGGAATTTCAAAAGGCCACCTACTACATATTTGGGTCACTGTGGCATTATGGAAGCCAAGAGCTTTATGAAGCATCCAGTCTGCAAGCACTATTTACAGAGGTGCTTCACATCAACTCTTATGTACTGAGGAAGAGCACATAGTGCAAGACCATATAAAAGTTGACCTACCTGAGAGATGAGAGGGATGATAGTCTTCCCTGCATGGCCACCAATAACTGGGACACTTACACGAGCTGGATCTAAACCCTAAAGAAAACATGAAACTTTATTTTCTAAAGCATACGGATAAAAAAAGCCACCATACTTCATTCTTTGCCCTAGGTATTTGAACACATCTAACACTCAATGGTAATATACAGAAGAGAAGTTTCACAGGCAGTTACACTTTAGGGACAAAGCTAAATCTACACTGTTGAACTCCATGTTATCCTGATGACAAGTCATAAAATAGCAATATAAAGTTCACAAAAATAAAAGCAAAACTAAAAGCCCCACGAGGGCTACCAGAAACAGTCATACTATTGTAGCTCCTAGTCTATTTTACAAATATTGTAAAACAAAATATTTATTGTAATGTTCTACATATATTTTGTAAATATTTTGCCACATCTTGCAAATATTTTACAATGGCAGACACCTTGCTTGCAGAGACGCACTACAGTTCAACCTTCTCTGCTTGTACCACCAGAGTTAAGAATGCCAACATAATTAAGACACACATGTAGCTTGCTCACAGAGGACAGTTATGAAAATGGAAGGTCAGAGTGTCCTGAAGTGAATTTTGCAAGATAGAAACCCTATCCCCAGGTTCATCCAAACAACAGAAAGTGGAAGTGTTGCCTCTTCCTCCAGCTCTGGAGAAATCTGAGCTACATCAGCCTGTTCAGTGATTTTAAAAGCATTTTCAATAGATTTGATAACAGAGGTATACAGCATCCCTCCACTGTGACCTGTTATTATAACCTACCTTTAGCTCAGCCACAAAAGTGTTTGCTCTGACAATATCCAGTGTTGTAACACCAAAAATTTTGTTGGGATTATACACACCATGCTTCTTGAAGATTTCTGAAGTTATGGGGATGGTTGAATTTACCTAGAAGCAAGAGTAAACAAGTACTTATGCAAAACATAACTAAACCAATGCATAAACTGCACAAGCTAGTAAACAACCCAAATTAAACTTCAAGCTTGAAGTCTTCTGTAACCAGTTATTTCAGTCTCTAAATTAAAGAGCAATTTATAGCTAATGAGCTAAATCTATTTCAGCTAACATGCCAGTACCTATTATAACCACAGTAATCTAGATGTTGATGAAAACATTTTTATACTCAGATTAAATTTAACTTCCATATGGACCAAGGCAAATGGGCAAATTGGTAATTAGAACCAAGTTTTAAGGGCTCCCTCACATACACAGCCCACCACAAATACTCTAGATCTTGAGGATGACAGTCAAGAAAATATTATTGAATATCACAACAAGAACTGTGTTACTCTAGTACTCCCAGTCGGGGTTTTCTCTACATATTCCAGGTCTCTGGAACACACTTACCGGGTTAGAAATAATACAAATCATAGCTTCTGGACAGTGCTTTGCACAGGCAGATGTCAAATTAGCAACAATGCTCGCATTGGTGTTGAACAGGTCATCACGGGTCATACCTAAAACACATTCAGTTCAATATTTTATTAAGCTACTCACAGCCCATACATTAGCTGGCAAGTAACTCAGCCAAAAAGCAATGCTCTACTCTGGATGGAGATACAACTTTAGCTTCTGTTTACTACATCTAGAAAACTCTCCAGTGGTGGCAATGGGGCAGTTCTCCTAGTTAATAAGAAATTACTGCCCTTTCAGATAGATCAGCCCTTTTCAGGAGTGACTACCTCAGGTGTAACTGTCAGAACCTATTTGATTCTGGCAGCTCAAGGCATCACCTTACTGATCCTTATAATTATCAGTGATGTTCACAGCAACAAAGCTACGCCTAGGAGGAAACCCCCACCTACCATTGCAGTTGGAACACCAACTCCAGAAATCAGAGCTGATCTGTATTTTACAACTTCTGTCTTTATTGGTCAGTTAACCCTAGTACCCAATACCACAAATTCTAGGTCACTAGCAGATCATTTACATCCAAATCAACATTAGGAATGTATCTGTCCATAAGGTACCAGACACATTTAAACAGCAGGGCTGCAGGGAAACACTTGATGGAAGCCATGGAACATTTAACAAGGAGAAAATACCTGGTTTTCTAGGCACTCCAGCAGGAATTACTACAACATTACAGCCCTTCAAACATTCTGGCAACTGCTCAGGCCCCAAGAAACCTGGAATGGAAGACACCAAGGCATTATGATTTTGCTAGTTAAATCAGACAGTTGAAAAAAGAAATCAAAACTACAGTTAAAAGTACCCAATTCCTTTTTTTTCCCCCTTTTAGCCTTCAATTCAGACTTATGCTCAAAAGCAAAGTAAAAGGTTAGAGATGGACCCTAGCTTATGCTTTGTCTTTACATGTTTAAGTTCTCCACACACACATCGTGTACAGCTGCTTGCAGTACCTTTAACCTGTGCTCTTGTCTCGATGTGACTGAGATCAGCTGCAACACCCGGAGTGTGAGCGATATCGTAGAGGCTGAGCCTGCTCACCAGCGGGCTGTTCTTCAGGAGAAGGGAAAGGGGCTGCCCAATCCCTCCGGAGGCTCCAAGCACTGCTACCTTAGCATTGTTCTGAGAAAAAATAAAGACAAACATATTGGAGACGTGTTTTGGTAGTTACTACTCAACTGGCCTTGGGGATTTCAACACGCTTTCTTTGCTTTTAGTTCTATTTCTCAATTACTTTATCAAGCAGTACGCAAACTAGATTGCCATTTAAGCAGTATAAAGCTATGCCCATGACCGTTTGCCAAAGATCTTTAGGATTTACTGGTAAAACATGTCAGAAAGATTTTTTTTAAACCATCTCTGCCTCAAAACGGAAGAAAAGGCAAAGCACTCCAAAGGATTAACTTCTTTCCTTGGCAATTGCTGCTGAGGCTAATACCTGCCACCCTCCAGGCCTAGAAGTGATTTAGGTCAACATATACTTTGCACTTTCTCCAGTTTTAGCTCCAGTGTCAAAACATATGCCATCTCATTTAGACAACTGGTCCTTTTGCATAATTCAAGGATAAATAAACATTGGGTGTGTATGAAGAAAATAATGAGCCTGAAATACATTCCAAATGGTACCTGCAACTGCCTCAAGATTGAGGCGTTAAGAACATTAAGTGTCAAGAAGCACATAAAATCAACTCGTGTGTTGCACTGGTGAGCCAGTTTTGTTCTAATATACTCTCTGGAAGAAATCTTTATTTCTTGAAAACTTTTATTCTTATGCTTGGAGTAAAGAAGACCTGTCAAAGGAGAGGCAAATCACATTAAAAGACTAGAACAGCCTTAAGTGCAATGGTTCTGCCCAAGCAATGAAGAACCAAAGGATTCTGTGGATGTGGTGTGCAGACGTGATGTGGCAATAAACTTCCTATTGATAAGGGCATTTTTAATCACTCTGTCATACCAGATAAACCCATACTCGCCCCAATCACTGCATGAACAGCTTCACTATCATGCTATGATGGGAAATAAAATAATTTACCCAGGAGCAAGATCAACTTCACCCTAGGTCAGTTATTTTGCTATCGCAACAACTGTAATTTAGTAAAACTACTCTTCCAGGGAAATGAGAGTTACTGGACCCCGCCAGAATAGCTCACAGGCTTAATAACCCCATCGCTGTACTTATGAGCAAGCTGTCACCAAGAGCTCAAAATCTCCTTAGTAATTAACACAATCCCAAAGTAACCACGTGTCCACCTCTTGCAAAGCCGGTCTTTGCAGCTATAACTGTTATTCCAGAGATGGTCACTGCCAAACTATTCATGTTAGAAGATAAAGAGACCACACGCTCCCTTGTCCTGCCCTCTAGAGCCGGGGCTCACACGCGAGGGACTTCAGGGCACCATCGCCTTTTATCCCGCGACCTTCCAGCTCTCTTCCCGGTTTCCAGGAACGGCCGGCAGAGCGGGGCACATCCCGGACGCTTCCCCGCGGCTTGGGCCGGCTCAGGGCTGCCGCCTGGGGAGGGCGCGGGCTCGGAGGCCCCATGGAAGGGTGCCCGGTGGCGGCGCGTACCTGAGCGGTAGTGGCGAGGCCGCGGGCCAAGCCAGCGGCGGGACGGGCGAGACGGGAGAACATGGCGCGGCACCTCCGGTGACTCCAACGACCTCCGCGGCAGAGAGCATGCGCAAACCCGCGCCACGAGCCTCTCGCGATTATTTAAGCCTACACGCCTACCAGGAACTCTCGCGAGACTTGCGGTAACCTAGCAACCTGACGGCGCGCGCTGCCATGGAGACCGGCGTGGGCTGCGGCCCGATCCGGGCAGCGGCGGCGGGATGAGGCCGTGGCGGCGCGCGGAGGGCCCGGGCATGGCGGGACTGCGGCTCTGCGAGCCCACGGAGCTCTACAACATCCTCAACCAGTACGCCCGGCTCTGCAGGCTCGCCGAGCCCAACTACCTTTGCTTGCTGGGTGAGGCGGCGCAGTGGCAGCCCAGGGGCTTCCAGTGCGGATGGACACCCCAGGGAATGAGGGTTGTCGGTGGCTTTGTAGGGTCCCGAGACGACAGATACGGCTCCAAAGAAATAAAACCAAAAAGGTTGCCAAGTACTGTGATATTAAGTGTTCTCAGCAGGCCTCCTCTTGTGTTGGGCTGTTGAAATTGATGGTGTCACCAGGTGTTAGGCTAGTCTGGGATCACCTCAGGATTGTGCTTCATTAGCTCCATTTCATAAAGTCCCAGTTTTTAAGAAATAAAGTCCGCCTATTTCTCCTTGGCATCAATGCCTTAATTCCCATTGACTGAACTCAGAAGAAGAGTCTACTTTAAAGGTACCAAATAAGCCAACTGTTCTGTCTTGGTCATTTTTTTCAGATGCCCGCACTCAGCGTGAGTTCAATGAGAGCCATATTATTACTGCACGCAAGATTGAACAGGTGAGGTGAGGTTACCATTTGCTTAAGCCATCCTTGGACTCTAGCAGTAAACCAAAACTGGCTTAAGAGGAAAGGGAATTATTCTTGTCTCTCCTCTGCCCGGGTCAAACATGTTTCATTTCTGCCACTGGGGGGATGTATTTTAACACATCGGAAAAAGAAAAGGTGGCCTCAGCCACCCAGAGGATTGGGACATAGAAGCTGAGCATCAGGAAAAACATTGCACAAGATCTCACATATTGTAGCATTGTCTCGCAAAGAACAGTGCTGACATCTTTACCATTGACGCTGATTAAGCAATCCCGAGTAGGTTACGTAACTGGGTCTTTCAGAATAAAGTATAAATACAGTCTCCAAACCCATCCTGTAGCAACAGAGTTGTAACTTGTAGGATGTTTGTTGGGTTGATACTTCGAGAAAAATGTGGATTTGTTCTCCTGATAGAGTTCTTATGTGATTTTACTAGAGTCCTACAGGGGAGTATCTGGTACCGGATTTGGAGGAGTTGGAGTGTGTCAGGTACTGTGTTGTGTATGACTGCGAGACCAGCTCTTTGGATTTCTGTGATAACGAGAAAGAGGAGAGTGAAAAAGGTACGTCAGCTGGCTTGTGACTCATGTCACTCAAGACCTCATTACAGCATAGATACTCTTCACATTCCTCATTTACTTTTATGAGCTTATTTGGAAGAGATCCAAATTATACTCAGTTTTATTTGGGAATACAGTGATATACCTCTGTTTTCTTACTGACTGTATTACATATGTTCATAGGCTTCATAAATAAAGGTATTATTTCAAGGCTTCCCATCAGGCCCAGTTCCCTATCCTTGCAGTGATCCCTACAAAGTTCTTAAATTCATGTGAAGAAAGTTTTTTTCTTTTCCTCACACACATTTCATTGACATTTGCCCTGTCTACCTATTGCCTTTTAGGGGCCAGTGCTTCCACAGAGATTGAAAATGCTGAGTCAAGTTCCACATGTTCATTGAGTAAGTACTTCTAAGGGTTATTAAAACCTGTCATAGTATCATGTTTAAAATCACTGAGAAGGCTGAAGAATTGGAAGCTTTTCGATGAACTTGTGCAGTCTTCCTTGAACCATGTAAATATTTGGCTTTCAAACATTCTTTGGAAATGGGTTCTGTTGTATGAAGAACACTTCTTTTTGATTGGTTGTTCTGAACCTGGCTCCTATTAACATTGAGAACTATTATAGTTTTAGCAAAGACTTACATCTAGGCCACACCTCGATTTCTGAGGGAAAAATCTGAGAGTATAAGGTGTACAATTAATGTGTGTTCATAAATGCTTCATGATGAGACATTATCAAAACAAGGTATGAAGAATCACAAGCAGGTTTCCATTGTGCTAATCCTAAAGCAGACATAGAGGCACCCTGGATGGATCTTGTGGGAGAATGAGGGGGAACAACCACCTCTCACATAATTTGAATCTCTGAAGATAATGTTTAAAATAGTCGAGGGAGGGGGGGAACATTTAAGAAACCTCCTTCTCTCTCTTTTGTTTAAGATAGACAAAAGTGGCAAAGAAAAGATTCTCCATAAAAAGATGATTAGATTGAAACTAATAATACTGCCCTATTATAGGAACCTACTATAAGCGTTTCCCAAAGGATAATGGGGATAAAAAAGATTATTTGGACCTACAAAAGAAATCGTGAGGAGAATAAAAGATCAAGAAAAGATGTGAACACCAGCATGCCTTATTCTGCAGCAGTGGTTAAAGAATAAGTCTAGCATTTAACAAGGCTTTCTACAGCCCATTAGATGAAATCCTAAACCCAGTGAAATGAAAAGAAGTTTGCTGTCACTGTCAGTGGCCCAGATTTAACCCCAGATGCTGTTGGAGGGACTAAACCAGTCCTGGCAAATAGCTTTTCCATCTCATTAGATGCTGAGGAAGGAACTGCTGTTCGATTCGGCAGAGACTTAGAACAGTTCACTCGCCACCCTGTGCTCATCCTGAATGGAGGATACAGGCGTTTTACAGCCTGCTATCATTTTCTGAGGACTCAGAAGTTATTCTGGATGCCTCAGGTGAGATTAGACTTTAATTTCCAAGTAGAAAACATTAGCATTCATATTCAACCGATAATGACTAATGAATTCAAGTTAAGTGATATTATAAACCTGATACCAGTGTAATTTCAAACACAGGATATGAATGTACTTGGAGTTACTGTGCTTGCCCTGAGTCACACCACTAGTTCTTTTACAGCTATGTTTTGTGTCTTTTCCTATTTTATTGCATGGAAGAAAAGCTCATGAAAACAAATTGGGAAGCTTTCTCTGATGACATTGAAACTGGCCTATTAGACAGTACTGATAACTAAACAAACAGTACAGAGTGATAAAAATAAAGCAGGTTCCTCTGTGATCTCTTTTACATGCGATTATCTGAGACATTACAGAAGTAAATGTTTTTAGATTCTGTGTCTATAAAGCTTTTTTTCTGCAAGGATCAGAAAGCACACATGTTGGTGCCTGTTTCAACAGGCCCAAAAAGAAAACAACCATTCACTGAAAGGTTAGGCAAATCCAAATTATTAGGATGCTATGAAAAATGATTTATTGAGCTTATTAAAAGCAATTAGCCTCATTTTACATCCATGGCAATATAAAAAAAGGAGCACCTTTAAAGGACAGAGGACATATCATCGCAGTGTGTCTTTCATATTCATCATTCATAAAACTTCACATCTGGTTCAAAGGAAATAAAGCCCACAATGTGGTGCTATCCTGTGGGATGTTACAATGAAGAAGAATACCCATTTATTTATTTACTTTTGTGAAGAGTTAAAAACTGCTAAACATCTCCATCAGATGCAGTTTGATACAGAATACTTCCTTGCTGTTCAGTTCAAGCTGTATTATTCTACTGTAGTATTGGCTGAGTTTCAGTTATGGTTATAGAGGCACAGTCAGCTTCTGCATGTTGTTTGCCTCTCTTGGCACACTTAATGCTTTTATTCTTGGCTTTTATGCTGCACAAATCAAAAGTATCTGTGAACTTGTTTTGTGACACCACTTCACACCTGCAGCTTTGTCAGGCAACAGATGATTTCACTGAGGCTTGCAGACTGTAACTAAAAAAATTACTTTGTTACACTACTGTCCTTCCATGCATTATAAATATATATATATATTCTGCCTCCTGTGTAGCAGTTATTTTAAGCAATGCCACAATGGCAGCAGTTCTGTTAATTGTTCTCTACAAATCTAGTAAAGACTCCAGTATTTCAGAATGTTCAGATGATTAAATGACTCATTACACTAGAATGTGTCATGGGCTGCTGACTAAGCTTGTGTTCATTTTTTCACATTACTTCAATTTAAGAGCTTACAAAGATAATAAGAAAACCCACACTTTCTAAACTGAGCCTATGGTTGCTCTCCTGCAGGAACTAGACAACTTGAAGCCATACCCAGTAGAGATACTGCCCGCAAAGTTATATATGGGCAATTTCAAGCAGGCTTGTGATCCAAAAATTCTCAAGGACTTGAAGATCAAAGCGCAAGTCAACATTTCTAAGCAGCCCACAGCACTGTAAGTTAAGTAGCAGGTGTATTCTCCTCAAGTGTATGTGCACATTTTTGCAAAGCTGCTTCACTGGTCCATTTAATGCTGTGTTCTTTTTTTCTAGGTTTGCAGAAGACAAGCTACTCCATATATCTGTTCCAGATTCTCCTGAGGCAGATCTTTTCTCTTCCTTTTCCACTATTTGTCATTTCATAGGTGAGTTGTTCCTGATCTGAAATTCCTGAGATTTTTTTTTACTCTGATATATCATATGGGAATGACCATATTTTGCTCAGACAGAAGGGTTGTAATCTGTCAATATCAGCATACTCCCAGGCAAGTCTGAACCCTAACAGATGGATCTCTCATGAACTTATGAAATAGCACTTGCTGCATACAATGGCCCTACTGCTGTACAGATTAAGAACTAAAAGACTACCCTGTAGCCAAAAACATTATAACTAAAGTCTACAATAGGAAATGACAAGCAAGAAAACAATATCTGAGATGTATTTTTCTGGTGCTAAATCAAAGTTCATGACTAGAATGTATGAAAACTCAAATAAAACCCAGTTCTATTCCCTGCAGTACTTTCTCACATCAGTATGTGGAAGCTTCCTAAATAGACTAAATAGACTATGAAGCAATTATGGATGAACACTAGACTGAAGTTCTCCACATATCCTCAGAAAAGAGGAGGTGAGCTCTTGTCAGGCACATGTATGTGCAAGGCCACATACACATACCTGTATTTTATATGTGAGTGATGACATCCTCCTAAAGTGGTGATTTGTAAAAATGAATTTGTTAGTCTTAGCAATAATCACTAGCCAACATCCACAATATAACAAAAACAACACCCTACCTGGCAGGTATATGTTTTCTAATGTTGATTCCCACAGAATCTAAGTACATGCAGTCTAAGTCTCTTCCAGATCTAGAGCTGATTTCTTCAGCTTGAGCATAGAACACTGATAAGACATTGCTGATGCATTGATCAGAAATGCTGGTATCTTTAAACCCATCTGAGAAGAAGGTGGGTGGCTGATTTGATGTTGACCACAGCTGGTGAGTCTTCATAAGCCACTATCATCACAGTTACAAAAAGTGAACCTGATCTGTCTTGAAGCATTGACTGGTCATTATCTTTCAATTCTGGTCTTCTCAGCCACTGTTTTGTTCAGTGGGTTTCTAACAAAAGACAAATATTTACAAAACCATGAACTGGCAGTGCCCATCTGTTCCTGTCAGGGTTCATGAGTGCTCCTGTCTCTCAGGCTAGTAATCTGTCAGCCTTCACTGCATCTTTACTGTATAATCGGGAGCCTTTTTTTTTTTTTTTTTTCCTTTTGTATTACTAATGTGGCATTTCTTTATTCAGATGCTCAGATGAATTATGGAGCAGTGCTGGTGTTCTCTAACCTGGGGATAAGCCGGAGCAGCACAGTAATCATGGCCTATCTTATGCATTCCTTACAATTCACCCTGAAGGTACATCACTTTCATACTTCCCACAGATGCTGACTAGGTCTATAGTTTATTTCTGTTCCTAAAGTCTTCCTCATGAGGAAGAAATTATCTGTGTTTTCATATGAACTGTCTACTTGATAATGTAATAGATTTTATTCTCTCAGACTGTCATATTTATATGATAAAAAAAAACAGATTTTGGATCTATGACTTCTTAATCTGGCATCTATAATAGTCTTGTGTTTCCTTGCTTAGCTATAGGGCTACAAAAAGAACAGAATGATTACAGTTTTTAGGGGTTCTGCTTTCCTTTGGAAGCTACTTGAGCTGATCCCATCTCTTATTACCACAGGGCTACAGGGAGGGTCAGACTCTAGTACTTACAGAGCTCTGACCTAACCACTTTTTTTTTTCCAGGAAGCAATCCCCTCTTACTGATATTACCATAGGGAAATCTGGAATGGGATAATACTAGACCAGGAAGAATCTACAGTTTAAAGAGACAGCAGATTCCATTCCATAGCTCATGAATTACATAAGAAAAGTAGCAAAGGTTGATAATTACCCAGCTGTGTACTAGACTGCCTGCTTTTACCAGATCTGAAGTCCTTTTTGACTTTGCCCACAACATACCAGTGTTGTGCTATTACAGGCAACGTTTCACCGGGTTTGCTTGGCATCAACCAGGCTGGCATTATCTGATCAATGCGAACTGAAAGATGGCCCCTTTACAAATCTTGTCTTTGTTTGGAAAGCAGGTTTTCTCTTGTGTGAGCTTGAAGGCTTTGGTGAAGCTGGGCATATACCTAATAACTTAATTGATTCTGTGCAAGCATTTGCAACATAAGAGGAAATTGCCTACCATCAGTGTGCCAAAGGGTAATTTCAGGTTGATTGTGCCAGCAGGGCACTAGATATTATCAGGCCTCCGATATTAATGCTGGGTGTGATTGCTCCTGCAGACTGATAACTATTCCCTTGCTGTTTGCCCCTGCTTACTAAATTACTGGAGGTACTTGCTGCTGCAGTGCAAAAGTCAAAGGCTGATCACTGCAACTTCTCTCAGCTGAGATCACCAGGTTGGTCTCAGCATCTTGCCAAGTAGGGGAAAGAAAACAGAAAAAAAGAAGGGTAGGGGGCAAGACCATAGCAGATTCCAGCAGCTACACTGTTGACTGGGCAAAGCTTTCCTGAGGGATTGCCCTGGCAGACAAATGTGTTTGTTGCAGACTGAAGCAGAGCAACAGACTCCTGTGTGACTCTTCACCCAGTGTAGGCAAAGATCTTTGAAAGCTTTTACTATGGTTCCAGGACTCCCAAGGACATTAATTTTGCAAAAGAAAGGCATATTTGGGATGTGAAGCCTCTTATTCAATTACTATTTGGTGTGTTAGTAGATCTGTGGAGTTTGGGGGAACGATAGTTCATCCGTGCCTTGGGCTTAGAACAGTAAATATTGGATAATCAGCCTCAGAGCACGCAGAATCATCACGATCAGAAAAACAAACTAAGGGAGCACACTCTTTTAACCTTTGTTCTCATTACACTTAAGCAATCCTCTGATTGCTGGGGGAGCTCTGTTCTGTGATTCGGAAAAGGAGCACGACTTGGTAAACCCAAGGATATAGCTAGAGCAAAGGGGGGTGCTGTCAGTGGGCCTGCCACTTATGGCAGAGTCCTGGCTAATTACACAAAGCTAATAAGCTAGTATTAGCTTACACAAAACTAATAAATAATGAAGATGGCTTTAACACAGTGGGATAACTGGACAGCTTTCCAGCTGCTCTGCCACATCAGGTCACGATAATCCAGAAACACGATAACCTTTGTTGCTTAGCTGTAGATAGCTGATACTTGGGTGCTTCATTTATAATCCATGGAAGAAATAGCATTTTGGTGTAGCCTGTGGTGGAAATCCAGGACTGTATCGCTCAATCAGTGTAAAATAATGCAAGGTGTGTGGGAGATAAAGAGAGAAGCCTGAGCTGAGCTTATAAAGATGAAAGGCTCCTCTAAAGTTCTCATCTAGATCCAGACTACTTCGGTAGCCACATCCTTATCTACAGGTTCCTACTGTCCAACACAAAACACCAAAGAAGTAAATAAAAAGTTGCGTAGCTCACAAGTCTTAGCATAAATACATGAACTTTGCTTTCAGCTCAAATTCCTAACATTTCCTTTCTTCCTTGTTTTCAGGAAGCTTGGGAATACGTTCGGAAATGCAAAACAAACATGAGACCGAACCGGGGCTTTGTGAAACAGCTTTCAGATTGGGAGACCCAAATATATGGGATCACAATCACAGACATCTCTGAACCAAATTACTGACAGGCAACAAGGAAAACATGCATCAGGGAATGGTGCTTTCCTGTCTGTCGAACATCTCATCTATAAGGAGAAAGGGCCTTGAACTATGTTTGAAAAACATTTTAACATTATAGAATAGTTTTCATCATTAGCAGGTATCATTTTGGATCAAGTTGCAGAAACTAAAAGGAAACTTACTTGTGCAGAAAGAACCAGCCCCTTATGCACGACTTGTCTTTTTCATAAGCTAAGGTGATTGTTATAATCCATTTAGGCGCCATGCTCATTACCCCAGTTATGGGGAAATTATCAGAACTATCTCTAAAAAGTTTATTGATCCACAGTGAGGGATAGTTATTTGAGAGATGGACTACACCTGGTTCCAGATGGAGAAACAGAGACTTTCCTCATTTCAGAAGTTCTGCCATTCTGCACTACCTTCTCAGATGCTGGCAGGCACCAGGATGCAGAAATAGCCTCTCACAGGCTTGCAGATGGGGCTGTATGGGGCCAGCCCACTTAGCAAGACCTCATATACACCTTCTATTTAACCTTTCTGATATAACTTTTTTTTTTTAATGGCAGAGAACTTTGAAGCCTCTATCCTGTTATGTAAAATCTAAATGTCCACTCTTTTAGCACTGTACTTTCTTTGTATTGACACCACAAAATAAAACATTACAGAAAATTCTCTAGGGCTGTCATCACACTCTGTGCTAACAATGCTTCATTTCACACCTTCTCCCAAACCTTGCAAGCCCTGCATGGCTATCTAGGGACAGCATCAGTCACTCCTTACCTTCACATTCACCCTCACAAACTTCATCAAGGCTGCTGAAAACGCAAGCTTGGGCCGGAGGACACCCTAACCCTCATCAGAGTGTCTGCAGCGTGAGCTGGGGGTTGGCAGCGCATTACAGGCGCCCTGTTGCCTTCCAGGGCAGTTACGCACCCCAAAAAACACCCCAAATGACCCAAGACCCTCCTGCCCCGCAGGAGGCCAAGAACGGGCTAGCCCCGCCCCCTGCGAGGCCCCTCCCCTACCAGGCTTCGGCCCCGCCCATGCGATGCTCCGCCCCCTAGGAGGTGTCGGCCCCGCCCCCGTGACGCGGCCGTTGGCGGCGGGGCGCGCCCGGAAGCGGCCCCGGCCATGGCGGGCGGCGCCTCGGCCGCCGACTGCCTGCGCGAGTGGCAGGAGCTGCAGGACGGCTACCAGCGCATACAGGTGGGCAGCGCGCGCGACCGCGACCGCAGCCTCCGCGGCGGCGACCCGCGCGCCCGGTTCCGTGCCTCGCGCTGCTGTCCCTGCCGCAGCCCCGGCTACCCGCGGGGGTTCCCCAGGCCCAGCTGAGGCCCGGGGGGCTCCCCAGCTCCTCAGGGGCCCGGGAGCAGCCGCATCCCGAGGGGCTCCACGCTGCCCAGAACCTTCCCGCTTCTCTCAGCCTGGATCCGGCTTCGCGGAGGAGCCAGCTGGGAATGCGGTCACAGTGCAGCGGGGTGGCCCGTCCCCAGCGTGTCCCCGAGCCATCTCCTCAGCTCCCCCCCAGACAGGGGACCCCGGGGCCGTACTGGACGCCCTGTGACATCCAGGGCTGGGGAGGCGCCCGGGCCCCACTGGGTTAGCGGGGATGGTGCCGCCTGCTTTGTGTAATCCGGGCCGCCCGCAGGACGTGGGCAGGGTTCAGCTCGCACACGGGTCACCCAAGGGGAACGATTGGCCAAGTGTCCCCTCGCTCGGCGCGGCCGCGGAGCGCCAGATAACCCAGGCGCCGCCGCAGCGGGGTCCTGCCCTCCCGCCAGCGAGCGGGTGAAGCGGATGGTGCTGCCGGCGCTGGCAGCTGTGCCCTGGTGTGGGGCAAGGGAGACGGGGAGGAACCCGCCGCGGCTGCTCCGTCGGGGCCGAGTGGCTGTAGTGGGGCACAGGTCGGGCTCTGTGCACGGGACGGCCGCCCCTTCGGACAGGGCTGCCTGGTCCGGGGCGCCCGCTCCCGGTTTGGCTCTTGCTCCAGGCTCTTGGGAGGTTCTGGTGTTCAGCCTCCAAAGGAGCCGTGTAAGGGCAGCAATCCTGAGCGCCGCTTGCTCCTCTCGGCTCCAGAGAGCAGCAGAAGCAGGTGACTTCGGATGGGAGCAAGGAAGCTTGACTGTCAAGCAGAGGACGTCCTGCCGTGTACTGGGGACATCAGTCACTGCTGGGAGTATCTGGGACTTGTTCCCACTCCCTTGCCGCTGTTCTGCCTGTCTCAGGAGGGAGAACAAGTTGTTTCCTTGCTTTGTGCCTCGCTTTCACCTTTCTCCTTTGGGAATGGCTTTGAGATCTGCTGATAAAGTGTTTGATAAGAACCAGAGAGGTGAAAACTGCAAACCTCAAGGTCTAGTCCAAGGGTGCTTGTGAGCAGCACGCTCTACTCCTCTGCTAGAGACAGCATCCAGGCTGCTGGTGGTCACAGCAAGGTTGTTTTCGGTTGACTTTCACAAGAAGGAGTGTTGACACGGTGTGGTCTCCCCTTTCCTTTCTAAATATAGAGGAAGAATGGCAGCTCGGGTTACCCAGGTGCGGTTGGGTTACGGTGGAGCACGGAGTTCAACGGTTGACCTTAACCCCGCTGCTGGTCCCATTAGTGTTTCTTACTGACAGGCTCCTTCCAGCATCCCACCTGGTACCTAGCAGGGGGGCTCCAGACAGATCCTGGATAAACCTCTGGCAGAGAAAGGAGACACTTCCCATCCCATGCCAGAGAGCAGCAGTGAAAGCCACCTCTCCTGTCAGCTTGACCTAGTGTGACCCAAGCCCTAGCTCACCTCATGCAGGAGTGTTTTGGTCTCTGTTGCTTCCCCTTTGCTGCAGCTGCTGCTTTCCCAACCGTGGGAGTGTCCCCAAGACAGGACTGTGCTCTAAGCCGAGCTTTTATAGCCTGAGCTTGAAGGTGGCCGAGTGCCCTGGCCTGCAGCATACCCAGCCACCCCCAGGTACCCGCCTACCTTTTCTAACCATCCTTTTCATTACCTGACCTGTTTTGCATTGGATTACAGGAGCTTTCTGAGAGATGCATCACTTTCATAGATTCAGTTTTCTACCAGAGATGTTTCTGAGCAGCAGCAGAGTAGCCAGAACTGATCTGCCATGAGCTCATCATACTGGGCCTGTGGTACTGAGGTCCCAGAGAGGACGGGGTTGGAGCAGGTGGACAAACCTCGTGTCTCTGGGGCCTTCCAGGATTGCTGGCTGTGCAAAGTGGGAGGGTGCCGGGCACTCTGCAGAAGACCCAAAGGCTGCTGGACTTATGCAAAGGCCAATGGCTGGAACGTTTGCTGGTCTCTCATTCCCAGGATAACCACAAGCTGTACAAGCAGAAGCTCGAGGAGCTGACCAAGCTCCAGGATGGCATCTCCAGCTCCATCGCACGGCAGAAGAAGAGGCTGAAGGAGCTGTCTATCTCTCTAAAAAAGTAAGTTGGTACCCTATGACAGACCCTAGAGCTAGGGCGCCCTAGGAGAGGAGAGCAGCACGGACAGGGCTCAGTATATGTGTTAACGCAGCCTTGCTGCTAGCAGGTTCCTCTCGGGGTCTGGACCTAACTCAGGGCTTCCTTGGGCTTTCCTTTCCTCTGCCCTGACTCACTCTTCAAATTTTGCAAGGTCTTAATAGCCCAAAACTCCCTCTGTTGCTGTTCAAGTCTGAGAAGACCTGTCTGTCTCCTCTCACTTTGATTTTTCTTCCCTCTCCTTGAAGCAACATCCCAGAGTGACAAGACATCTGCTAGTCCTGCAGATGGATTTGTAGGCTTGTCCCCAGCTCGTCTTTCTTGACCTTGGGGTGCCTTGTCTGAGACGTGGTCATGTACCAAGTGCCAGCATGTGTTGCTTCCGTCACGGTGGCTGTCCTGATGCCAGTGCCTGTGTTTCCTCCCCAGATGCAAAGCCCATGTGAGTCCTGAACAGGAAGAATCCATCCAAGAGACTCAGAGCCTCATAAAAGAGAGGCAGAATGTCTTCTTTGAGATGGAGGCCTATCTGCCAAAGAAGAATGGGTAAGAGGTGCCTCGTGTCTGGGTCTCTTTTCTGCCTCTGTCCTTTTCCTGGAGGGAGTCAGGACTGCCAGGGTCTTATGATGCCCCCATGGCTGTTCCCTGTCAGAGCAGCTCTTGGGAGAATGGATAGCTGGGAGTGAGTTGCAGGCCTTGGATGGACAGATCCTTCCCCTCTCCACTGGAGAAAGCTTTAGTTTCCCTCAGGAGGGTGAAAGCTTTGGAGATGTATATAGGACAAAGTCTCTGGGTGAAGGTAGCTGCTGAAGCACCACTTCTTCCCTGTGCCTGCAGCTGTAACGCTGCAGGGCACAAACCTGCCTGTGCTGCTGCTCTCAGCCGGTGTCCCAGCTGTGCTGCGCTCAGCACAGGCTCCCCTGGAGGGCGCCTGGACAGGAGCCAGGCTGATCCTGGTCAGATCCCTCCTTGTCTCCCCCTCTTTGAGACCTACCCGCAGTTCTGCCTGGCCCTCAGAGCCTTCACCCACACTTGGACTGCAGCTGAACCCTGGCAAACACCCCCACGCCTGCAGGAGCCGGCAACTGTGCCCTTCCTGAGCGCCCTTGGGACAAAATGCCAGGGTGTTTGTGCCAGTCACGCTGCCTGGCAGCTCCAAGTGGAAAACAGCTGGGTGCTCATTTCCCTGGTGTCACTGCAGAGCATCAGCAGTGCTGAGCTGGCCGTCACCAGCACAATCTGCAGGGAAATACATGACAGCTCCATCTTGCCTTCGCGGCAGGAATGCCGGGCGCGCGGCTGGCTCCTGGAAGATGCCTGTGCTAGTGCCTCTGCTCTCTCTGCAGGTTGTACTTGAGTCTGGTGCTTGGGAACGTGAACGTCACACTACTCAGCAAGCAGGCTAAGTACGCTGCTGTCGTCACTGCTGCCACGTGCTTTGAGGTGGTTTGGGATCTCCTTGTCACCAGGAAACAGTAACTCTTTCCAAGCTGAACTGCAGGCACAGATGTGTGGCTGCTTGATGTACCTTGCATAGGTCTCTTTTCAGGGCTGTCCAGTTCCTCATTTTCCAGGATTCCTCCATTTTCTTGGAGTCCTACAACCCAGCTAAGACCTAACAAGCCAAATAGGACCAAAGTCACAGGCTGCCCCTGAAAACGCCCTCCCTGTGCCTTTGGCCAGCCACCAAATTGACCTGACTGTGGGGTTACTTAGTCTCTCTCACCTGCATGAAAGCCAGAGTAGTTTGTTCTCCTCTCAGAAGTGTCCCAGTGAGGAGCATGTTCCAGAGCTGCTTTGCAGACCTGTGTCCGGGCTGGTGGGACTGGAGGATGGAGGCCTTGCTCCCAACCTGTCCTTGTGCTTCCCTGCAGGTTTGCATATAAAGATGAGTACGAGAAGTTCAAGCTCTACCTCACCATTATCCTGCTCATCTTGTCCTTTTCCTGCCAGTTCCTCCTCAATTCCAGGTGAGTCTGACTTGGATGCTCTCCCCACGTGCAGAGATCTCCTCTCAGGGCCTCCATGTTCTCATCTCTGCTTTAGAATGGCCCAGAGCACTGCTAGAGCTTAAAAGCCAGAGCTGAACTGAAGGTCCTGGCAACGTAACTGGATAATCAGGTCTCGCCAGCTCAGCCACTGCCCTTGGAGGGGCAGCTGCCTCCGTGGCTACTGCAGCCTGGCTGGTGTTGGTGGTATATGGTGTGAGAAGCAGTTCTGGGCAAAGACCTGTGTGGGGCACCCCACTAGGTGATTAAGTGTCCCCTAGTAGTTGCTGACTTGGTGCCTGTGCCCAGCAATCTGTGGGTTGTGGCTCCATTGCCTCCTTTTCACCTTCGCTTTGCTCCATGCCAGGGTGACGGATGCTGTCTTTAACTTCCTCCTGGTGTGGTACTACTGCACTCTCACCATCCGGGAGAGCATCTTGATCAACAACGGATCCAAGTGAGTCCTTGGGGTGCTCCGGGAGGGTGCAGGCAGTGAGTTAGTCCTTCTCTACAAGGCTGGGGAGTTCAAACCCACGGTGTAGGCCTATGCTTGCCAAGGGAGCGGCTGCAAGAGCCTCCTACTCAGGGTGTGCAGCAAAGCCTGGTTATCGGCTGTACGCGCTGGCCTGGCCCTTACGTGGCAGCTCCGGGGGTGGCAGCACTGGATGAACTCCCTGCCCGGGAGGAGAAGCAGAGGCGAAACTGCCCCAGCTCCCAGGTGCCTCCTGGACTGGAGGCCACAGAAGCTGGAGAGCAGCTGTCAGCTTGGCTGGCTCCCCTGCTTGATATGTGTTTGTGACCCCTTGCCTGTGTCTGCCTTCCAGAATCAAAGGCTGGTGGGTTTTCCATCACTACATCTCCACTTTCCTCTCAGGTGTCATGCTGACTTGGTAAGTCTGTGTGTCCTCATGTCCTGCCTGGATGTCCTAGGCTGCTTTTCTCCTTTGCAGTTTCGAGATAGGTCTTACTTGTAGAGACTCCAGCCTACAAAGGTCAGCTCAGATTAAGCAGCCTTTGTGTAGGTACCTTAATCCATAGCTGTATTGGTGCCTTTTTGAACCTGGTCATCTTTAGTCCAAGGTCTTTAGACCTTGGTCCTTTTGGTCCTGGACCATCTGCTTTGTACATCCCACACTTAACAACCAACCCTAAACAAAACAGCTATCTGCACCTTTGCAAGACAGGCAGCACCCAACTGGTCAGGAAACATGGTCCCTTGTGCTGCAGTTCTTGTCCAAGGGTTGCTGCAGCACTTTCCTGACTACTGGGCTGGCAGCCCCTGATCTTCACATCCCCAAACCATGCCTGAGACTAGGCACCATTCCCTCTGACTTGCTACAACCACCTTTTGACAAGGTCCTCCATAACCACTGTGGACCAGATGGGTTGCAGTGCGGTGCCTGAATTCAGGAAGTCCTATTTCAGTGGGAGCTGGGTTGTGCCAGCAGCACCACTACTCCAGCCGTGGGGCAGACAAGGCCGGCGGAGCCTCTTGACTTGGCCTCACATCCCTCACCCACCGTCATCTCTCCTCAGGCCAGATGGGGTCATGTACCAGATGTTCAGGAACCAGTTCCTCTCCTTCTCCATGTATCAGAGTAAGTGTTGACCTCTCTGCAACCTGTAGTGCCAACGTTGCTTGCCTGGATCTGGAAAACTGGCTAGAGTTGCCCGTAGCTCCCTGCTTGTCTGGGTTTTTCCTTGGCCCTTTTCCTGCTCTCTGCTTCTAGGACCATCTTCCTACCCAGAGTCACCCTGGAGGTGGGCTCGGGTTGGGCTGAGCTGGGGGCCTGGGTCTTGTCGCACACTGAGTTCAGCTGCTCTCCCTGCAGGTTTTGTGCAGTTCCTCCAGTACTACTATCAGAGCGGGTGCTTGTATCGGCTCCGAGCCCTGGGCGAGAGGCACAACATGGATCTCACCGTGGGTAAGCCAGGCTTTGCCTCTGCTCTGGGGCCTGTGACTGCTGCTCCCTCCCAGCACCAGACATCATGCTAAGTTAAAAAAGGAGCTCTGGGATCTGTTAGAGGCAAGGGCAGCTCCCTCAGGACACAAAGTCCCAGCAAGAGATAGGGCTCCTGGTATCTGAGCTTCTCCCAGGAAGCTGCTTTACAGATACAAATTGTCCCTCTGATGCCCTGGATGCTTTTGGGGGCTGTCCCCTCATGTCCCCAGCAGCACTGAGTGCTGAGCCTGAGCCTGCAGGGCCACCAGCCCCTGCAGCCCCTTGGGCACATAACAGATGGTGCCAGGGGAGGGTGTCTTTACTACAACATCTTCCTTAGGAGGATCTGGGCTAGACTTCGGAGCTAGGAACATGTCCAGAGGCCACCCCACGGTCCTTGCAGCACAAATGCCCACGGAGAGGCTGCGTTTGCCTCATCCAGGCACAGCACGGCCACTAAAGCTCCCTGCCTCTTCCCTTAGGAGCTTGGCTCTAGCTGGCCCCCAGCCTGTAGTGTATTTTTAGGTCCCCATTCATACCTTCCTTCTTTGCAGAGGGCTTCCAGTCCTGGATGTGGAGGGGCCTCACGTTCCTGCTTCCTTTCCTCTTCTTTGGACAGGTAAGTGTGACCCGCTCCCTGCAGGTTCCCTAAGGAAGGCCAGAGCTCTGGTTGGGATCCGAGCTGTGCCCCGGTCCCTGCTGAGCATGAACAGTTAAAAGAGTTGAACGTTAAAACAGTTCACTGGCTGCTGCAGACTTGAGATAGAGATGCTGGAGGCAAGGAAAATGCTTTGAAAGGAGCAGTCCTCAAATGAGCTTTCTCCTCTTGAGCACCTGCCTGCACAAAACTGGCCTGAGGGAGAAGGGGGAGGCCCTGGGTGTCTCAGGACCTCAGCTCTGCTGCTGCTGGGGTAGTTGAAGTGATGTGTGAAACACAGCAGAGGGGCTGACTGCAAGGTCACTTCCAAAACCCCTCTGAACTTGGGCTCCTGAGCTGCTAAAGGTCCAGCTCCTCCTAGTGGGATCATTTAGGCTAATGGACAAAAGAAGGAGTTTGGTCTGCGGTTTTCTCTGAAGTGCTGGGCTGGAATGACCCCCTGGGAAAGCCCTGGAGGGGGTTTCACCATGTGCTGGCTTCCTGGGAGGGTTTGTGCCTGGTGCAAGCAGCTGGCTGCACCTTGGCTTTGCTGAGGCACAGCCGTTTGGAGCCCTTGAAGATGGAAGCTCTCGTGTCTTGCGCAGTTCTGGCAGCTCTACAACGCCATCACCCTCTTCCGCCTGATGCAGCACCCGGAGTGCAAGGAGTGGCAGGTACGGCGGGACCGCAGCTTGGGGCCTCCGGGGACGGGCCGCAGGTCCCTCCCGCCGAGCTGCAGCTTTGTGCTCCTGCAGGTGTTCATGTGCGGCCTCCCTTTCTTCATCCTCTTCCTGGGGAACTTCTTCACCACCGTCCGCGTCGTCCACCAGAAGTTTCAGAACCAGAACAAAGACACGAAGCGGAAGTGAAGGGAGGCAGCGCGGGGGCCAAGAGGGTTTCTCCCCCCATCTCCATCTCCCACCCCTCTTCTTGCCTCGATGCCGTCCAGACTGTGATGGGTTTCGCCCCGTTCCTTCGATCAAAGCGGGTTTGCCTGGACATGGGACAGAGCTCGGGGCCTGCTAGCGACCAGCCAGCGTGTTCCGGGCAGCGCTGGGGCCGTGTTCCCGAGCAGCTCACCTGGAGGCAGGAATCCGGGGCACCTCCCGTCCCATCTGCCTCCCTCCTCCAGGATACAGCGGGCCGGGGACAGCTGCTTCCCTCCTCTTTGTCCTGAAGACTTTCTGGGGGACGGTTCCCTCTTGCCGTCTCCTCCTCGTCTTTCCTCAGCCATGCAGCACGTAGGTGATGGCAGAGGTAGACGGGGCCTGTTCTTGTCTCAGCAGGCGTGAGTCCCTGCAGCCTCCCTGGCTTTCCAGGGCAGCCGGGGGCTGTGGTTTCCACGCTGGTGCTCGGAGCACTGTAGCACTGTTCCTCCTCTCCTGGCCCAGGCGCGGTGCGCAGGGTGCTGGGGTGGAGGATCCTTTCTGGACAAGGCCTCGCCTGAGGCCTGCCTGCTCCACCTGAAGCACTGGGGGTGGGTGGGAGCAGCAGGAATCCAACCCAGGCTTCGCTCTGGTCTTGCATCTCGGGAGGATGCACATGGGAAGAATAAAGGGAAGGTGCTTCCTTGCTGTGGTGGGGTCTGCACAGCCCTGCTCTGCAGCCACAGCCCCCTTGCTATGTGCCCAGGCTCCTGGATCCCCCATGAAGAAGGGGAGAGGAGCAGCGGCAGGGCGAGGAGCTCCCGAGCAGGGGGCAGGAGGAGGGTGTAATGAAGCCACCCAGGAGCTGCCCCGCTCCCAGGGGAGCCCCAGCCCTGCGGCACTGGCCATGGCCACAGTTTTATGTGCAGAAGCAGCTGCAGAGCAGGACTGCAGTCCCTCCAGAACTCAGAGGGAGGGCAAACCCCAGACTTCAGGGGCACTCCTGAGAACTTGGGAACAAACCGTATTGCTCTAGAGCGGTGTGACCTGCCCCAAGGTTCTGCCTACACTGCTCAAGCTGCCCTTATGCATCCCCACTACAGCGCTGTCCTCGCTGCCGTGCCCAGCACCCCAGGGTCAGAGCTGTCCCCATCACCAGCCCCAGGTCCAGCGCAGTCCCCAGCTGCAGCCTGGTTTGTCACCCAGGGCACGTTGTAGAGGTTTCCACGTGCAAGGGGGGCTGCCGGGCGGCAGCGCCTGCTTCGCCCTCTCCCCTCCACCATGCAGCAGCAGGACAGGAAGGCAGGAAGCAACCTACAGAAACAGTGTTTTTATTCCAAGGGTAAAGTATATTTAAATAATTTACAGTCATTGGATAGCCTGAAAGTTTTTTTTTTCCATGATTAAATCACAAAGATGTTAAAATAAAAACCGTATTTAAAAAAATGACCGTACACAGCATGATGGAGGGGCCAGGCACAGGGGAGCTGCCGGCTGCAGGGCCTGTGGGGAGCGAGTGGGGCCCTGTGGACAGTGAGCACCGAGAGCAGATCGCTGCTGGCAGGGGCAGGAGCCCTGTCCCCTCCGCACACTGCAGCCAGGCCCAGCAGCAGGGCAGGAGAAGGGGTGGCCTCAAGGTCCAGGCGGGTCCTGGCTCACGGACTAGGAACTTGCTCCCTCTCCTAGGAGCAGCAGTTGCTGGGAAGGGCAGGGATGGAGCTGGTGTGCGGGGCAGGTCTGCACACGCTAACGGGGACTCTCCTCCAGCAGCAGAGGCCACAGCTCCCTCCTAGCAGGACCCGTGATCACTGAGAACCAGGAGCTGTCGGGCAGCCCAGAGAGGGCTCAAAGCTCCGGCTGAGGGGGCGAGGAGCCCTCGCTGCCCTGGGCACTGAGCTCATGGGCAGGGGCTGCCTGGCTCCTGCACCCCTCTGCCTGCCCAGGGAGGTGCCGGGGTGAAGCAAGGCCACGTGCTCATGGAAAGAGCCCAGGGCTCCTCCTGTTCCTCCTGCCTCCTTCCCTGCCCAACAGCAGCCGTGTCACTGAGCCCAAACAGAAGGCTGGGACCACGAGATGCTCCCGTGGGTGCAAAGCGCTACCCAGACAGCGGCCTGAGCCACCTCCTGGTCCTCCCACCCCTTCTGCCCCCCAGGGCTACACGTGTGGGGGACAGACAGCAGCTGCTCCAGCCCCAGGCTGCTCTGGGGGACTGCGTAGCCACCAAGCCCAGAGCAGAGGGGTTGAGGGTGACGCTGGGGTAGCTGCGGGGTGGGGATGATGTGGTCACCCACAGGCACCTTTCACCTCCCGTGCACCCACACCCGAGGACCTGTCCTCTCCCTGGCCCTGCCAGCCCTGCTCTTAGCTCCAGACGTCCAAAGAGTAGCGGCCCTTGGTCATCAGTTTCTTTACATAGTCCACGGCCTGGGGCTGACTCATGTTCCCGAACTCGGCCACGATCTCGTAGAAGGTGTTCTGCACATCCCGGGCCATGTTGCGAGCGTCGCTGCAAACAAAGAGCACCGTGGGCAAAGACTGCGTGGGACGAGGCTCTTGCCCCGACCTCCCTGCAGCTGCCCCGTTCCCTGCCCTGAGGGTTACAGCCACCCCACCCTGGAGCTGCAAGTGGATCCCCGAGGACTTGAGCCTGCTCCTCGCCCAGCAGGGAGGTGGCCATGGAGCTGTAGCCACACAGGGTGGCCCAAGCACATCCTGAGCCTGAACTCTGTCCTTACAGGCACCACACTGGACATCTGGACCTGACACAGCACTGGAGAAGCCCAGGGAGATCTGGGCATCCTGATCTATGTGCCGGGCTGGCCCGTGTCTCTGCAGGCTCCACTACAGGAAGAGCAGCCTGGGATGCTTCAGGTGCTCCCTTTCAGCAGCCACCTCCTCCTAGGTTCCCCACCCTCCTCACGGTTTCCCAATCAGCCCTAATTACACCCAAGTACCACCTGGTACTGGAGCCTGCCCTCCCACTCCTGCCATTCCAGCCCAGCAGGGCTGGGTTTGTCTCTGTCAGGGCACTGGTGCTATTGGATGCCAGGGGCTACGCAAGGACTGCCACAAGAGCCAGCAGAGCCCAGGAACGTGGCGCTGCTCCTCCTCACTTGGCAGTGAGGGAGGGATGTGCCTGGGGTGGTTACCACAGAGCAGCCAGGCTGTGGCAACACAGTGACAAAGCTCTGGGTGTCTCTGAACAGCCACATGCAGACAGTTCATCTGGCCCAGCCACGGGGCTGCTCTCCCTCCCCTGGCCCACAGGCTGCAAGTGGGTAAACCAGGTCTCACACGTCTTCTTTAGAGAACAGGAGCAGCTTCGAGGCCCCTTCCTGCTGCTGGACTTACCCACAGACATAGATATGAGCATTTCCCTCATTAAGCAGCTTCCAGACATTTTCCTTGTTCTTCCTCAGTAAGTGCTGGACATAAACCTGGCAGGGAACAAGGCAGACAAGGTGAGGGGCACAGACCTTCCAGCACCACCGAGCCCAGCCTAGGGAAAGGGAAGAGAAGCTCAAAACCTGCCTTCCCCACACAGCTCCACTGGAGAGCAGAGGAATTGGAGCCTTCCCTAATAAGCAAGGCCCCAGGCTGGGAAGTCCCAGCTCTCCAAGCCTTTTATTCACCCCAGGAGCGACATTTAGCAGCAGAACCAACAGAATGGGGGACTCGAGCAGTACCTTCTCGGCCTGGTCCCTGGAGAAGGCGACGTTGAGCTGGGTGAGGATCCCGTCCTGATGGAAGCGGGCGAGCTCCTCGCGGTACAGGTAGTCCTCCTTCTCATGGCGGCAGCCGTAGTAAAGCACCGTCTCTCCAACATCTTTGCCTGCAGCCACACAACAGCCGTGAGGCTCTCCCGCAGCCCCTGTCCTCCCCTCCCTCCCCTCCTTCCCCTGCAGCAGCGCTGCTCCCGGGGCCGTTTCCATGCACCCACCTTGCTGCTTCAGCCAGGCCCGCTCCTGTATGAAGCCCACGAAGGGGGCTATGCCGGTCCCCGGCCCGATCATGATGACGGGCGTGCTGGGTTTGAAGGGCAGGCGGAACTGCGACTTCCTCACGTACATGGGCACCAGGGACTTGCTCCTGTCCTCATCAGGCACCTTGTTCTTGAGCCAGTTGGTAGCCACCCCCTTGTTGAGGCGTCCCGTCTTGGTCTCGTACTCCACCGTCACAGCGCAGATGTGGATGGCATTGGGGTGAACCTACCCAGAAGCAAAATCAGGATGAGGGAGAGAGCGAACCCCAGCTGCCTACTCGGCAGTCCCTTGTGCTCGAGATGGGGAAATCTTTAACCCAACGTTAACACCAGGCCAGCTAATCCTCCCTGGCAGATGAAACCTCCAAGCAAGCACACAGGGCTCCTGTCTTGTTCCTCAGCTTCCCGAGTATGGCCAGAGCTCCAGAGCACAGAGTAAAGGACAAATCCTAACTGGCACATCACCTCGCTTCCAATCCCGAAGACAAGGCCTACAGCAGAGAAGAGCTGGGCTGCAGGGAGGACAACGGTCCTGGGGCACAGCCCACTGTGACTTGTGACAGACCATCTCCCTCTGCAGGTCCCACTGAGGCTGGGATAGCCCCTTTCTCCTACATAAGAGTAGGCAGAACTACCCTTCTCCCAGAAAAGGTTTCTAGGAGAAATTCCCACCTGAGCACGGACCCCATGACCCTGTGGGGCTGAAGACAAAGCCTCCCCCCGAAGCGAGGCCGTTCCGTGGGCCCAGCAGACGCCGCCAGCGCGGCGAGCTCACCTTGGAGGAGGAGGCGATGGAGTAGTAACGGGCCTGCAGGCGAGGCAGGAGCTCGCACAAGTGGTCGATGGGGGGCCGCAGGGAGGGCAGGTCCTGCAGGATGGCCAGGATGTTCCTCCGGGCCTCCACCACCCAGCTGAGGTAGAGCGCCTGCGGGCAAGGAGGGCACACGTGTCATAACCTCCCTGTGCCACCGGCAAACACTCCCTTCAGCAATCCAGGGTGCAGCTCGACAGCTTTGGATTCCTCCTGGGAATCCCACAGCACCTGAGCCCATCACCTCCCGTTCAGCCTAGCAGCTTCTCCAGGAAGGCTGCAGCTCCCACCTTGCCCTCGGCAGCAGACGAGGCCATTTTGCGGAGCTGCTCCTGCTCGCCGGGGTCCGTGGCGTACTGAGCCAGCTCGTACAAGACGTTGGTGCGAGGCGGATTCGTGATGTCCAGGTAGTAGGTAAGGGCTGTACGGTAGGACGTGGGGCAGGGGAAGGGATGTTTCTTATTGGATTCCTCTGGAGGGGAGAGAGAGAGAGAGAGAGAGAGAGAGAGAAGGTCAGCAATTGCATCCTGATATCTTGGAGATTTTATGCCAACCACATGCAGGAGAATGGGTGAAAGACAGAGCAGGGAAATGGCTTTGGAGAGGATGGCTTAACTGGCCTGTTGGCCAAAGCCCTGACCACTCAACTCAGCCATCCCACATGGAAGCAACATCAGCACAAGCGAGCTCCCTCTCCAGAGGGCTGCATCTCCCAACAGCCCCTTCCTTTCTGTTTACAACAGAAAAATGCACCATGCTCCCTGACCGGGGTCTCTGCCCAAGATAGACATGCACGCTGCAAAGAGTGAGGTCTTGGTTCCTCATCCTCCTTTTTACAAGGCTGGCAACAGACACTGAGACTAGGACAGTGATTCTGCAGCTCATACAAAAACACAGGTGTTAAGAATAGAACTGCCTGCACGTCGCAGTCTTCCCACTGACATGTCTTGCTCCAAGGTTGTCAGCTCCACACACTGCAATGCCCTGTTTTCCTGCTGGCTTCCAGAGAGAGTCATGCTGCTCAGAGACACTTTGGGAAGGTGATCCAGAAGGCAGGGCCTAGAAGATAGCGTATCTTGGACCCTGAAGTTCAGGCAGAGATAGGGAATAAGTTTCCAGGGAGAGCTCTTGCCACAGAGGCACCCAGCAAACTCCCAGGCCTAGCAAGGAGACAGTTTTGGATGGCTATTTTGGCCTCAGACTCTTATGCTTTCTTCAGATCTGGCCTCCAGTGCCCTTTGCCTCCTTTAGCCATTGACACTTGTGCTCACAGTGTTCTCAAGAAGGATAAACGCCAGCAATCAAAACTCATGCCATTCAGTTTAGCAATCATGATGTACAGGAAGGAGCATGCGAAGCCAGACAGCCTGCGACACTGCACAGGGGTCTGCAGACTGCAACGCTGCAGTAAAACTGAGCAGTTCCTCTCCAGAAACAAGTACTCAGCTCTTGAGCTAACAGGCCTCTGATGTCTCAGGTGAGGCATCACTCTTCCCATACAGCAATAAGATGGGTGGCAAATGCCATCTCCCTCCTACACTAGGAATATTGTCCAAGAAAGGCTCTTTGTACAAGAGAGAGAAGGTCAACAATTATATCTTGTTATCTTAGAGATTTCTTGGATGGTATCTTAGAGATCTTGTCCAAGAAAGGCACTGAAAAACTCTCTAACCTGGCAGTTCAACCCAGCAGTGGGTTGAACAACAAGAGCCAGTGCCTAATCAAGGGACCGAATAACAGTCTCTGAAAGGAAAGTCTCTGCTGAGCTCGAGGTTGCTGTGGCGAGGGGGAGAGCTGGCGGGCTGGTGCTCTGTAATTAGGAGCATGTTCTTACATAATTTGCTGTTGAATACACAGACCAAGGAAGTTTCACAACTGACCCACTTCAGCCAGTTCTCAGCAAGCAGGCTCTGAGTCAATGCTGCTAAAGTGGCACCAAATTCAGAGAGGTGCTGGGACGTTTCTTTGACGGGAGATGCCCTCCGAGATCCGACTCCCTCTCTGGTGGGAAGGGCAGATGTCACAAGTGAAGGAGAAGTGATGACACATATGAGTGCTCCATCCTACTCACCATCCAAGTTATTTAGGGACATGATTGTATCCAGATCCATTTGCAGAATCTCACCAATCTGATTCACCAGCGAAGAGTCGTTGGCTGGGTACACAGCCACGTGGTCCCCAGACTCATACCTGGCATGAGGGCAAGAGCAGAGGACTGAAACACCAGAGCACTTCTACCCACACCAAGCCCCATCTAGACAACAAGTGGGTCATGCAACAGAGTTGAGACCTGAGCTGCTGCACAACTCCTGCAAGAGCAGGACCTCAAAGAGCAGGCACACCGGGCAGTAAAGAATTGCTGTGGAATTATGGTTTCCAAAATCCAGGTCATTCACAGGGGAGTTCTGAGGTAAAGTCAGTTTTGCCAGAGACTTCAACGAGGCCAAATGCTCAACAGGAAGAAGCCAACTCCCCAGGCAACAAGTGGCAAAAATCTCTGCCCAAATTTTCTTCAGTAATTGTCTTTATAAACCAACCTAGGCTTATGGCCTTCTCACAGGCATGCGGAGGAATTTATGCCAGGAAGAGGTTTTTAAAGAATACGATTCACCATTCCCCATACTCGGTACAGTTAGGCCAAGCAAACGCAAATATGAACCACCACTGATTCTTCTCTCTCTCGTAGTACCTCTGCTCCCCTAGTTCTCAGACAGCTCCTAGAGAATTCCTGCTGCTGGAACTGCTCAAATATAGGCATATCTGCCTGTGCAGAAGGAAATAAAAGGTCCAGTCTTCTTTAGGAGGATACCTGATTTTGGAATTGGAGATATCCAGCTCCAGGTGCATGAGGTGTCGCTCTCCACCCTCGTTCAGCTTGCGGTTCACTGTAACTGCAGCCAGGAAAGGATTCTTGGCATCAAATGGGCTGGAAAGACAAGGATCCTTAGGTTTACTCTCTTGCAGGCTCACAGAGAGCTGCTTTTATCCAGGCACACTCCCCCTGTCACCAGGGCAGGCCTGCACAGTTTGGGCACAGTGTCCTTATGACCATGTTTCAAAGTCCACCAAAGCAGAATCTGAATCCTGAGCCTCCTGTGACCCACACCAGCAGAAAAACAGGTATTTTGCTTCTAAGCACAGCCCGATACCCTACTGTGTCACTAGCAATCATCATGTTAGTCACCTCCAGAGGAGAAAAATCTGTGATTTATCTCAAGAAACAGACCCTGCAACCTAAAATCCTATCAGCCAAACAGGGAGAGAGAATGAGGCCACTGAGGCCCTGCAAGGGAGAAGTCATGATTCCCCCTGCCACCAATACTAATGTGAAGGGATTAAAATAAGTCTGCAAAACAACACACATGAACATGGCTGTCTTCTCAACCCTAATGATTCATTAATTAGGGATCTCCTGAGAGGCCTTGAGGAGAACTGAACACTTTCTTTTGGGCAGGTATCTGCTAGAAGTCTGTCTGCTTTATACAAACAACACTGGCTGCACAACACACGTAATTAGAAGTGTCAAGGACTCCATCACCCCAGCACCAGCCCAGACACGCGCTGCCCAGGGCCCCTTGGTACTTACGGCTTCTGGTTCTCGTAGCTCTTGAGCCGGCCCATCTCACCAGTGTAGACCTTGCTCATGTTCACGTCTGTGTGCACCACCAGCTCATACTGGCGGATGCTGCAAGAGTTTGGGGGAGAGGAGACAGGAAAACATCAAACAATCACAAGGAATCACCACTTGCCCTGCTGGTTTTGCTGCAGTTCACGTAAACACCACAATATCCCCTTCACCCCTCCCTAGGGATACCAAGGTACTCCTAGATACTAGGGAACAGGCTAAATTAGAGAGCCCGGAAATGTCAAAGTCCAAAATATGAGGAACCACCAGCTTTGCTAGGAATACTGCTACCCAGCAGAACACAGGAAACAGACCCAACACGGCCCATTCAGAACATGAATCCAGAGCTGTATTCAAACCCACACCAGGACAAACTTAGTCCAAACAGCCCTGCTCACTGATCTATTCCATGTGAGCCTCTCAAGCCTGGAAAGGGAAGTAACACACAGGAAAGGGGACAGCAGTTCAGGGCTGATGGTGAGCTGTTGGTTAAGGATGGCTGATCAGATCTCTGCCCCCAGGAGAATCCACTCCCACACTGACCTGGACTCTTCTCCTGTAGCCTCCACTCCAAAGTGCTCACACACTGCTGGCCAAAACTGCTCTCGCCAGGTGATGAAGTCTTCTTCCAGGCTGTTCAGAACAAAAGAGATTCAATAACCTTGCCCAGGGAGAAGAGGAGGAGTATTCCCAACGGAACAACAAGATCCCTAGGGAATTCCTCCCTTAATGTGGTATTTGTCCTTTTAGGCAGGTAGTTTTGATACTTCCATATGCCCATGGATCACCAGGAGAACACCTTCAGACCATTAAGTGGACAGGAGGGAACCACTGGTACAGCAGCCACCTTTTGCTCCACCAGGCCTGCCAAGTAAGGTTTGTTATTAAGGCTTGGTCTTCACCCAGCTCAGCTCCCTCTTGTCCCCTCCTAGCACTGTCTGCAGCCACCTCTCTAAAAGGGAGGTTCAGCTTGGCAAAGCTTATTTTCCTGGGCACAGAGCCTCCCACAAAAAAAAAAAAAAATCCTCTATCTTGTAGCCCTTAGATGCAAAACCACAGGCTGACATAATTTCCAAGGTTAAGCTGCTGCTGATGTCATGTTCAAGGGGAACATACAGATACCCAGAAAAATCAGTGTCAGAACTGGAAAACTGCCACAAAACAAACAGGTCATGAGGAGACAACAGTTTGCCTCCTCCACAGAGAGCAATGAGTTTCCTTTTGTGGAATGGGTTAGAAATGGAGCTACAGTAAGGCAAAGGCAGCACAGGGTACAAAGCTTTGCTGAGCACATAACTGCTGTCATTTAAAGCAAATTGGGAGTCCACTAGATTCAAGATCCCCAAAAACGCTCCAGATGCATAGGGACCTGGTTTATCTTTGTGGGAGCAAGAGCAAGCAGAGGCATCCTCAGAGGCACATCTGCACCCTATGATGTTTACTTTTGCCTTAATTCAAATAGCAGAGCCAACTCCTTGCCAAGGGCCCTTCTACAACATTAGCCAACAGGACTACCCCTTCAAGTTACTCACTTGCCATCATCATCTCCCTGCCCAAGTTCAAAGATGCGCTGAGCTCCTAGCTCCTCCAATCTCTTGTCCACGTACTTTCCCATGGCATTGAAGTGCTCGTAAGTCTTGTTCCCCAGCCCAAACACCTGGAAGAAAACATTGATCAATGTGGGTAATTGGGGATTCGGCTTCTCCCCTCCTCTAGTCAGTAGCACCTAGCAAAAGATGCTGAAGAAAGAGCCTGCAAGATATGGATTAAAATTCCCCTGATCCCCATCAGTGATTTGGGAAGTTCCTTGGCAAGAACTTAACCGCTGAGTTTGCACAAGAGTTCCAAGGCAGTGCCTAGTCACCATGACCACCTCCCACGAGGCAGAACTCATGCATATCAACAAGATGCATGTACAAGAACTGCCTGCATTGTCTCTTCTACGAACCAAAAAGCACCTGGACTCCCCGGACACCAGTTGCTGACCCTTCCCTCCCACAAACCACTCAACAAATGTTTGCTGCTTTCATTAGAGCAAGCAGCTCAGCATCCCCAGCAGTGGGTTTTTCCTCATTTGCAAGGAATTTGGCTGGGGCTTAGGTGAGGTGGCTGTATCTCAGCCAATTATTCATTCAGCGCAGAAAGAGCTGCAGGCTCCAAGGGATTTAATTTGTGGGAGAAGATCTGGCCAAGGGCTGCTCAATTAGCTTGTAAAGAGCAGCAGCAGCCTGTAACTCATTCACAGACCTCACATTCAAAGCCTGCTGGGCTGTCTGTGGCAAAACAACACCAGCAAACCCTTATGATTTAGGGCGTGGAGAGAGCACTCCAACCGCTGTATTTACAGCCCACAGATACAAATGCAAACATCCGTGCAGCTTGCACAGGAAGACAACAGGGGCTGTATCCAACACAGGCATACAAGGCACACACACCACACTGGGCCTTTACCCAAGTCGCACTTAAGCATGGTGGAAGGTTTTGACTTTCCTGCCCAAATGCAGCATAAGCCAGAATCAACTAAGCTGAATAACCTGTTGCTGGAAGACCATGGCTGGTCCTCCAGCATCAGCAACGCCTATGTGTCCACCCATGTCTGTCCCTCTGTGGTTTTGTGACTTAAAGAGATCGAGAGAAGATCCCAGAGAAAAACCTAGGTGACCCTACATGTACAGGAGGGTTGGACTAGATGATCTCTAAAGGTCCCTTCCAACCTTAAGGATTCTATGATCAAGCAGCTTACTGCAAATCGGAGACCTGACAAGTCAGCATCGGTCTCCTGCAGCCAGTCGTAGAAGTCCTGGGCGTTGTCTGTAGGATCTCCCTCGCCATACGTGGCCATGCAGAACACTGCTAAGGACTTGTCAATCTCAGATAGGCGACTCAGGTCGGACTGGAATCAGAACAAAGAATAAACCCTCAGGGATCCCAGAACAGGATTATCAAGCAAGCCTGATCCCACACCACTGGTGTGTGGAGCAGCACTGTGTAACATCAAACAGACAATTACAAAGGCAGGGGGAAAGGCCCAACCCACCTGAAACGGCAAGAGAAACAAAACCAACCATCCTCTCTAGGCTGTGAGAAAAAGCAATGGAATTTTCCAACACGCTTTGAGGGGCCAGAATCAGTGTTCATTCCATAAAACACCATGACAGAGTTTGTCAGTGCTTCCATGTAAAGCGATTGCAGCCATCTGAGACCAGTACTAACTGGGGAAGGAATACAGAGCAAGTAGCATGCTACAAACAGATGACTTGTAACCCTAAACACCCGCAACTATTTTCTTTCTCTTTCAGTTGCATTGCAACACTCACCTCAAATCCATAACCTGGCAAGGGCTTAGCCCCACTCTGTGGGTCTCAAACTGATCCAACCTCCTCTCCTCCACAGTTTCACTCCAAAGTGCCCTGGAGGACATTCCTACTGCAGTTTTACTCTGGATGAGTAATGATACTCTGGTATGTCAGAGTATAACCCTGACCAGGCTAATTTGGGGTTTTTTATAGGGGATACCAGAGGGATATTACTTATCCCAAGGATGCATTCACATTTACCAAGTCATACTCCTCTGGATCAGCTGCCATGCCCCGGAGGCCGTAGCGATGAGCATCTTTGGAGAGGCGATTGGCAAACTCCTCTGCTGTACCCGTCTGGGAACCATAGAAAACCACGATGTTTCGCCCCTGGAAAAAAGAAATCCCTGTTAAATGGTGATTATTCATTTGGTAGAAATACCTGGAGGGAACACATCTTGTCAAAGGCAAAGAAAATGCCTGGGATCAGGAGGCCTGGGCTGCAACTTAAAGGCAATTAGGAGCCTATATTTGTACAGAACCTCACACTGAGTTTGCAGCAGAAAAGGCTGATCTGTTACCAGGACCATATTGCAGAGTGACTCCTGGACATGAAGAACTTCCTAGATGAGAAGTAAGACTTGCAGAGGCTTTGGGAAGTGCCTAGCACAAGAGGTTCCACTCTGCAGTACGCCATCTTTTTCAAAGCAAAATGGAAAATACATCCAGCCCTCACTTCTTTCTCTGCTTTTTATCCAGTTCAGCAGAGTCAAAGGCTGCCTTTCTGTGTACAAGACAATTCCCATTCCAGTGCAAGCACTTGGGAATCAGATACAGAAAAGAGCCACCAGCCAAAGTCTTTAAAGTCTTTAAAGCCATTTTGCTCCTGACTTCGAGGTCATATTACACGTTTTCACCCTAACTTCCCTTTGTCACTTACATCGTCAAGAACTTTCAGGCATAGACTGCTGAAAGCCACCCCTACCTCCCAACACAATCTTCCCCCAGATGCTCTTTGCAACAGGCCCACCTCCAGGTGCAAGCAGCTCCCTCCTGCTAAGAGCTAGATGGTCTCCAGAGGAAACCAGGAAGGATAGGAGACTCCTTGTCCATCCCAATCTTTCAGAGTGAGAAGCTTACCGTCTTCTTCATCTTCTCAATGAAGCTGCTGTCTCTCACGGGAGATGCTCTGAAAGACAAGAGGAACCTCCTTTCAGAGGGATACGTTCACTCATAGGAAGAGGCAAGCAAGGGGAAAAAGTGACTACCTCAAAAGTGTATGGGATCTCAGGAATGTGGCTTGAAGTGCTTAGAACTTAAAGAAAGAGAAACCAGCTGCTTAAAACAGACCATCTCAGAGTCTGCCAGACAAAAGTCCCAGAACTGGAGCGTTCCAGAGAGCAGACGGACACATGGAGACTCTCTGCGGTTGATCAGAGCCGCAGCGTCTCTGACTGTTGCCCTCTGAGGTCTTGCAGGCCTCATTCCCACCCTGGGACTTCTGCATCCGCAGAGCTTCTCTGGCACAGAGCGCGTTTGCACCATGGTATGGAGGGCGCTTTCGCCAGCTCAAAAGAGGAATAAACCACACCAAGGTCAAAAGCATCCAGGCAGAGATTCACATTATTTCAGCTACTCCATTAGGTAAAGAGCCAGGAGAATTAAGAGCTTAATTACCCTAACCACACTCATGCTTTTTCAGCACCACGCTGCAAAAGTGACTGAGCCCTGGCAGTGACCAGGGGCAGCAGAGGACCCTCCACATACAAAGCAGCTCTAGCTACAATCAGATTAGACGCTGGGGGTCTTTTCAAGGCATGAGGACAAGTGCCAGGAGCTCACTTGCTCTCTTCCCCACTGGAGCTTCAGTAGCAGAGAGGAACGTGGGATCTATTCCAATTTCTCTTTCACAATGGAAGAATGCAAAGCTGGGTCTCTTGTGGGAAGAGAGAAGCCTCTAGGCAAAAATTAAAATAAAATAAAAAAATGTAAAAAGAAACAACAAATGGTTTTGGCTGTGGCCCACACAAGAATGTGCAGAGCTCGCTAATAATTTCCTAAACTCTGCAGCCCAGAGGGAGGGATTTCAGAGGATGTGCCGAGGCATTTGCAGAGCCCACAGACAGAGGACGAGAGCAGTGGACAAACAGTAAAACATCTCTTCAAGCACCCCCTTCTCCCCAGACATAACACGGAGCTCCAAAACTAGGCCCGACAGCTCTGAGCACCCATGTAAATCCTTGGAGTGCCCACAGAAAAGCTCCCCAAAATGCTTCCCAAGGAAGATGCACTCTTGGGAAAGAGCTGCTTTGTGCCCCTCTTGTTAATAGCCTCGCTGGGGCAGCGTCCACCCTGTACCAGGAGCATCAGGAGCAGCTTTTAGGGAGCAGCCCTTGTCCTGCCCATGCTATCACTCAAACAGGGGCCCTGGTTCACAAGGCCAATCTCTTGCTTCGTTTTGCCTCCATAGCAAACCTAATTCACTGCCCTCTGCTAATTATATCTAATTAAAATGGCTGTTGGGTCACTTGCTGTAAAAAAAATTTAGGCAGAAAAAAAAAAGTCAATTTCTTAGAGTCTTTCAATAAGCTCCTTTTAAATGGGAAATCATGCAGATGGAGTTAGTCTGCATTTTCAAAGGGAGCAACGTAGCATTAAAATGTTGAGGCAAAGAACACTCTACGGCTCACACAGCAGAAATAATGAGTCTGGTTTCAGAAAAGGAAAAGGAAAAGAAAAGAAAAAAAAAGCTACACAACTCCCTGAAATGCCTTTGTTGGGATTCCTTCTTGGAAGACTGAGCTGGAAGCAGGCAGATGCTGAAGATGGCAGTGACACAAGCACTGCCTTCAATAGGGACAGCTTGCACAGCTCTGAGGGCGCAGTGATAGAGACAGCAACGAGTGGAATGATGGGGGTTAACCCCACTGCTGAACCTGGCCTTCAGCTTGCACAGACTGCCCATCCCTGGCAAGGGAGCCAAGGACTCTCGGGGCTCTCTTAGTTTGGCAAAGGGAAGCACAGGCTGTTCAGCAGGCTTAGCAAAGACTTTGCTGCAGTGAGCACTTTTCCTTCCAAACGCTCCCCAACGCGCGTGTACATTCAGAAGTAAGAAGCGAGCCTGGACGTTGCACACAGGCTGCTGCACCCCACTCTGCAGAGCGGCCCTCCACACCACAGCGACTCCATTCGCCACCCGGGCAGATGAACTCACCTCGCCACGGCCGCCTCTTCTCGCGGTGCTGAGGACGCACATCCCATGGCGCGGGACAGGGAAGCGCAAACAAAGAACGCCGGGGCCAGGGGGAAGGATCTAACTTAGCTCTGCAGAAACTCGCGCATGGGCCTTTCCATTCGGCTCCTCGTGGGCATCAAAGCCAAACGTCAGCCTTTTGTTAAGGAGAAGGGCGCCCGCACAAAAGGTCCTGGCACGGGTCATAGCAGGAGCAGGCCAGGCCGCATGGATCCCCGTCGCGAGGCTTGGGAAGTCACCGAGTGCATCCGCACAGCCCCGAGACGCTGCAACATCTGGCAGCGGTGGCAGAAAGGAACTGGGAGTCAAGAATGAAGCCTCCCAGGATTCCCCGCAGCTTCCCGCTCCCATGGCGTGGAAAAGGGGGGGACGGGACACAAAACCCTCCCCCAGCCTTGTTACCTTGGAAACTGTTTATATCACAGCTGCTTTTATATATATTCCTTTTTTTCTTTTTTTGAAAAAAAGTCAACAGCATAGCTGAATGAAACGATTCCAGACACTGCGTGAGCAACATTATGGGTAACTATGGCAGTGCCATTACGGAGGCAGCTTAAAGGAGTTTGTTCTCTTCAGGATCCTATTAAATTAAATTAGAGATGGTCTCTCCCTCTCCAGCACACATGCAGGCAGCTCGGAGAGCTAATCAGGCTAAGAAGTTGGAGCAATTCCTGCGACAGGAAGCCCTATATGCACCAGGGAATGAATTTCTCTAGAGCTGCAGAATAGAGATAAGCTGGTTTCTGCCCCAAACAATGTCATGAACGGACACAGGGAGGAGAAGGGAGGGGTAGGCAGCAAATGCACCAATCTGTCTCTCTGGGTCTCCCAAGGGGAACATGCTGCCTAACTCCAGAGCGGGGATGTGAGAATGAAATCTGTGATTGAGAAATACAGAGGAGGCAGAGCTGAAGAATAAAAATAATAAGCGCGTTCCCCAGCAATGCCACCAAGAGGAAAGCGCAGTTGCTCCAGCCCAGCTGCGTGGAGATCAAGAGCCCTTCCCTGCAACGGCATCTGCGGCGCAGGCCGCCGGGGAGCGCTCCGGTGGTTTCAATTAAGTCTGAAAACGGTCAAAACGCAAGTGATCTTCAGATGGTAGGATCTCCGTCAGTCCCATGTACAAATATACGGTGCTGACAAAGGTCCATGGCACCCTGAATGCTTGAGCTCTTTATATACGTGAATTCCTGCCTGAAGCCTTGAGAGCCAGGGCAGAAAATAGCTCTATTTCTCTGCAAAGTCAAAAAGATCTGCAAGTGCCTGAGCTGGAGCATTGCCAGGGTAAAACACGGCCATTCTCAGGCTGTGAGACGGAAAGGCACCACACACAAGGAATCCAGCCCAGATGCCATCCAGAACACATTCTTCCACCGTGCAGCATTTCTTCTGGAAACACCAGCAGTGGCAGCTTCTTCTTTGGAGACACTGCTGAGCTGCGAGGCCACTCGGGGCACTGCTCAGCAGCAGCACTCACCGACACCAGAGGCACCAGGCTCCGTCTCAGTGCTTGGATTTAAGATCCTGTTCACATCCCTCCACTCCTAAGCAAGTCCACTAAAGAGAGCGGCCTCATCCAGACTGCCTTTCGTGGCCTTCCTCCCTTGATCTTTCAAGGCTGAAGATGAAATCAAGAACTCGAGTGGCACAACAGAAGGACATCACCCATCAGAAAATGTAATTCAGGACAGGTCGAGGCAGAGCAGCAGAGAAGGTGATGAAGAAAAGCATCTCTCAAGATCCAGGCCCTCTGCCTTCACAGCTTGGGAGTCCCGTGTTTTCCAAGCCAGCTTCTCTGCCCTGCATATGAACCTGTCGCTGTCTCCCCAGGAAATGACTCTCTCTGGCCAGCCCAGGGCATTGCAGACAGTGTGACCCCTGCATCTTGCTCACTCACTTGCATCTTTTTGTTTACCAGCACGGAAACTCCACCCAGACTCAAGGGCAGCAGGAGGGAAGGAAATTCAGATGCTCAACAGTCTTATTTTACCCACTCACTTCCCTTCCAGTTCCAAGTATCTCATAAAACAACACTGCAAGAGCTGCAGGAAGCTGCTCTCTCCATCCTTGAGGACAAACACACTGCCAGCCGCAGCACTGGCTTAGAGGACCATGCTGCCTGCACAGCAGCCTGCTGCAATGACCAGGACAGTGCTGCAACAGCAGGGCCAGATTTATTGCATGGAAAAAAACCACACATCAGAGTTCCCTTTCTCTCTTCCTGCGTAGGGCACAAAGAACCACTGGCACTTCTTCAAAGCAGGGTACGACACAGGCCAAGTCTGCAGCAACCTCGACTTTCCCCAAACGCTATCAGCGTCACAAGGTGCTGTCCTTCCTCAGTGCCTTGAACGCCATTCAGCTTCAGTCAGTGCTCCCTGACATCCATCTCTCAAAGCATACAGAGGCCATGAGACTCCACAGGGGACGAAGGCACAGTCAGAGCTCACAAAGCGCAGGAGAAAGCTCAAAGTCAAAAGCATCAGCTGCATCCTCAGGTAGAAGTCTTCTCGCTGTGGGACCTTGGTTTGTGGGCAAGGCAGTAACGAGCACCTGGGAGGGCTGGCCAAGCTCCCCTGCAGCCTGACTTCTCTGCAAGGTCACAGCAGTCCCTGGAAGAGCTGAGTGTGATTTGGGATGGGGGCATCACAAGAATCACAAGCATGGGAGCTCTCCAGGACAACCTGCTCTGGGTGGGATCTACTTTCAGATTGCTGGTCCTATTTCTCCAGCCAACTTAAGCTCTCATCACAGTATGGTATGAGAGGCAGGCACAAGAGGGAGAGCATTTGATTGATTCAACAACTCAAATTCCCAAGATAAGGCAGAGGAGAAGGAATGAACAGCCAGGCAGGCCTCTATCAGCTTCTCATACACCTGCCTGGGATGCAGGAATTCTGCCACAGGATATCGCAGCCAGGGATATTTCTTCCCTTTAAAGAACTCCCAGCCAGGAAAAAAAAAAAAAAGGTACCTTCTGTCCTCCTGCAATACCAGTGTGTACTGCCAACTTCACAGCAGGCTGTTTGCACTGAGCTGCATGCTACTCTCACCTTTACCAAAGGATTTCACAACAGAGCTGGGATCCCAGTCTTGCCTTGGAGCAGATGGCTCTGCCCAGTTGTCAGAGAGAGTTAGTCTGATCAGTGCAGAAAAGAGGAGACCCAACCTGGTCCTTCTCAATTATGATTCACATGACAACACCAGAGGATGAGCCCTGATAACTTACAGCAGTGTAACTCACTAAGGGAGATATAGAAGTCTGAGAAGAGATAATGGACTCACAACCAATTGCTGTGTTTAACTTGACTTTACACACAAAGGAACAGAATCACAGATCCCGTGAAGTTCCTTGGCAGGTGACCAGGTGTCCTCTTTTGACCAGTCTAGGAACATTTCCTGCCACAGCTTCTTTCCACAGTGTGCTGTAACCCTTGCTCTCTTGAGTAAGCACTTTGCCAACATGTACTTCTGCTCAGCCCTTCATTTCAGAGCAGCATCCACTAAGAAATGCCATGTGGAGAAAGTCACTTCCCACACGCCGCCTTGCAGGTGCAACAGCACAAGAAGTCTTGACCATCTTGTGAGGAGCCAGCCATCATTTATCTCCTTTGTTTCATCTCTGCATCACACAGTCAAACAAATCCCCTCAGGACAGTGGGGAACCCAAAGAGAATTTGCACCCTGTGTTACAAATACATGAGGCAGTAACCTCATGTATTTGAGTACCCTAAAGGCCTAACACTGTGACCACAAGCAGCTGGGGATTTCTTAAGGGGATTTCAAACTTTAGTTTATTGCTATTATCAATACAAAGCAATTTGCTACAAAATGCTTCTAAAAAGCACAGCAGAAAAGTGATGGGAAGTTTGGTACAGGACTGAGACAAGGAACAGAGCACATCTAAAACTCCACCAACGCCGCTCATTCCTGGCCCTAATCACTTTGCAGAAGACAGGGTGGAAATAAGGCCTCTCCCATCAGTGAATCCAATCTCCTGCTCCTACAGAGACCTGGCATCAAAGTTGAGCATGTTTCACAAGAGCTGCTAAGCAGTCCATGCCAAAGAACTATCTTCCAGCTCCCAAAACATTTTTTTTTCCTTATCATAGATAAATGTACATAAGATTTTCTAAATGGGAAATCTGATGAAAAGCAAATCTGCCTTTCTCCAGATTTATTTAACATGACTTTTATCAAAAAAGTAAACAATTACCACAAAAACAATCCCTAAGCACTTTGAAGTACAGATGGGGGCTTTTAGAGCTTTTTCTTGCTTTGTCTGGGGAAAGTAAATTAATAATTTGGGCCAAAACATGGGATAAGGTAGACCTGCAGCCCGGCTCTTCCAAGGGATTTCTGCATTGTAAGATAAACAAACAGTTTACAAGAAACATGAGTGGAGAGAAATGCACTTTGGGATGAACTCCCTATACCTGGTAAGCAAGCACAGCACTGATATGACTGAGCTTCATGGAATCAAGCCTGGATGGCACAGAAAAGTCACGCACAGGATGTAGTCATCTTAACTACGGCTGTTAATGATTGCCCTTGATTATCCTTCAGCAAGGGCTCACATGGTGACCCTCCCTAACACCTGGAACACCATCCAGCTTAGCCAACCCCACATCCCAGAACTTGCACAGGTCCCTCCTGCACAGCTGAGGGTTTCTGTAGCCTCCAAAGACCCATCAGCAGCACAGAGCACTCAGAAAGGAGATATTTAAACCCATACCAGCAACTACAGAAATCACCCATCTCTTGGGAGAGGGGCAAAGTAATTCCTTGGATGGCAAGAAAGAAGAAATACTAACAAATACTGTACTGTGCGCAGACCCAGAGTGAAAACCCAGTGCTAGAAGTATCGCCTAAATATCAGATATGGAAACCATTTCTCCTCCTCCTAGAAGCCTGGGAAGAGGGGGAGAAACAAACTGTACAAGTGATCTAGGAATCCTGAGTGAGACTGGAAAAGCAAGAGTGACTATGTGCTCAGATAAGCAATACTGAAAGCCACTCTTATTCTATATTGCTTCAGAGCTGTTACTTACACTGGTGAGATTTTGGGAAGCTCAGGGACTTCTTCCTTTTTCTTGCGGAAGAAGAACCAGTATGTCAAAAGTCCAGTGATGAGCGAGACGAGAAACAGATCAGTCATGCTGAACAGAGAGTCTTGCTCGGCAGGATTCTCCGGAGTAGAAACTGTTTGTTTCATGCCAGCATCCCCCATGACGATCAGAGAACCTGGAGAGAAAGAACAGTAAGTGAACAACAGCAGTCACAAAAAGTCATGAAAGGGAAAAAGAAAAGAAGAGCATTAAAGGCCCTTCAGATCATACTTTCCCAGGCTCTGTCCTGGGAGCACAAGGGAGCCCAACAGCTCCTAGCGTTTTCAAGCAGGATTTTCCAACACATACCTGTGAGCATCCCCACATTAGGCTGTCACGACAGCCAAGCTGTAGATATATCCGATCTACTGCTGCTCACCATTGCCCTCACCACACCCCTTCCACTCCCTCCAAGCCCTCGAGTACCCCTTGCTGGTGCGTGCACTCAGTTGACTTTTAATCAGTCCCTTATCGCCTCCCGTTCTCCGTTTCTTCTACATCACAAAACACATTAAGATAAACTCCTGGAAAGCAGACCTCAAAATGTCAGCCACCACCTTGCAAAGTGCTTTCAGGTAGTTAGTTGCTCATTCTTACTGGTCAGCACCAGCCTGGGAGGACCTCACAGTCCCACATCCAGCCCGGTGCCCTGCATAGACCCACCAGTGATGTTGTGATCACAAACGCACCTTCACGGCAGCCCTGCAAGGCAGGACGAGGCTCTCACAGCAATTCCCCAGAGGAAACTGGGACAGAGTTTGAAGAATTCTCCCGTGGCCACTGCAACAGCGTGGCACAGCAAAGACTCGCACCCGGCCCCCTGGGTCCTAGGGTAGCACCGTGATCCCTGCCCGCCCTCTCCACAGCTCTGCCAAAGCTCTGAACTCTGTTGACCACAGCCCAGATTGGAAGATTAGCCCTGCGGTGTGCAAGGACGTGCTCTGTCCAAGCAAACAGATAATTAACTCCAAACTTGATTCATAAGGGCAAAGTGACTCTTGCCTTGTACTTGGGCCTGCTGCCAATGCAGGAGACCATGGACATTTGAACTTGCACACAAGAGAAAAAAATACCCTCAGAGCTGCAGAAGTGCTATTCTAGAGAAGCAACACAGAGCAGCAGGAGGAGAACTAGCCTGTTCAGCACAACAGTGCCTACCAGCCAAAAGCTTTGGGACATCTTTGCAAAGGGGACTCCGAAACTTCAAGCTATGTCAGTGGTGAGGAAAAAAATGCTTGAAGTTTCACATTAGAGCAATGCATTCAGCAATCTGGAAGAAAAAGGAAGGAGATGCTTAAGGAGCAAAAGGGAGTGCTGCTGAGGAAGACTTACTACAGGCTTGAAGTCACAGGGGCTGGAGAGGCAGAGCCAGCTCTCCAAGGGAGGGGGGCAAACAAAGAGGGAAAATATCAGTAGTTATTGCCTCCAAGTCTGTGATTTCAGGTACCCAGACAAGCCAGGAATGTTAATTCCTGCAGCTCTCAGACCTCCCTCCAACTCGGGAGTTTTTTGGGAGCAGAAGGAACAGCCTCTGCTTTACCCTGCATCACCTGCCAGAGCGGAGCTCCCGCTGCCAGGCCAGCCAGGGGCTGCACTGCCCAACCCCGACAAACTGCCTAACATACCAGACATGCCAAAGAATCCCCAACCTGGAACATCACAACCCTGGGCAGCAGTTGCTGTGGGGCATCTTGCCCAGATAGGAGTCAAGATCAGGTAATACTGAGGAGCTCTCAAGCTCATGGCTCCTCACACAGCTTAGGTCTAGGTCTACACTGCAGCTCAGCTCTTCCCAAGCTGCCTTTCTACTCCCCTCTCAGCCAGGCTGTCTGCTCGCTGTCGCTCCTAGCAAGGAAAAGCCCAGCTCCTGAAGACACAAGCACTGCGGCATTGAGCCACCAGGTACGAGGCAGCCTTTCTTCCTCGCTTATAGTGCCTTGCTGATAGTGAGCAGCAGGATAGCCATTTCCCCATTCGAGCGCCAGGTCACCCTGCTCTCCCTTGCAGACATGCTTTCAGAGCCAAGCAAGAGTCGGGCGTTACTTCTACACAACCATAGACTAAACTGTTTGGTAAAGCATTCATAACTGCAATTTACTTGCCAACAATGCACATCCCAGAGCAGACAGTCCTCCCCCTCCTCCTCCACATTTGGGTTCAATAAATCCCCAAGGAGCCTGTCAACTACTTAGGGGACGCTCTACTCTGGATGCCACCTCGTCTTGCCTCGGGTAAGACCAGAAGCCACCAGGCAGCCCATCCTCTCGTGCCCAGTTTTGGCTCTCGCAGTCTCGCTCCCCACTCGAGCTGCTCTTGTCTTGGGGTCACGGGCCCACGGGCGCTGCTGAAGCCACTGCTGCCGCCTAACACAGCACAGCCCTCGTCCTTCTGCACGAGTAGGTGGAGAAAGCAGGGCCCAAACACAGGCTGCCCGGGTAAACCTCTCCAACATTGCACAGGGCATTTCTTCAATGTCAGCCCAAGGCATCTCCTGTGCTCAAAACAAACTAGGGTGCCAGTTTCACTCAAACCAAGCAATGACGAACACGCCAGGATGTTCATCCTCAAGGCTAGGTTCAAAGAATTGCACCAGTCTTTTCTAATCACCTCTCCTTCACAATATTTTTCCTGTGGCAAAAACTACACTAAAATTTCTGCTCTGGGACAAGGATGTCAAGTATTGAGTTTTAGTAGAGCATCCCATAGGGCAAAGAGAAGGGCTCAGAAGACAGTAGATGCAAAACGGAATAGAGATTGCTATAGCCTCAAGATTTGCCCTGCATCACTCAGATGCAAACATTACAACGCAGGTCACGGCATGAAGCTGTGACTGTCCTGTGAACAGAAGCCTTGAACAAACAAGGCTGGAAGCAACCAGCTTAAGGACAAAAGCTGCATCTAGTTCAACCCCCTTCCCACCACCTCCTCCTCCCGAGCACCAAGCAGCTGATCTTCTGAGCAGCTGATCCTTGCACAAAGGCACTTCCTCGCAACCAGCCACGTGTGGAGGGGAGTTTCAAGCTGGATATCCTCACGAGCACTGCCAGCTGTGGGGCAGGAACACGCAGGCTGCGTGTGCAACTCACTTCCAGCTCCTGATAGCTCAGATACGGGCAGCAGCCAGCTTGCGTTGCACGGGGCAAGAGAACAAGTTCATGGGCTAATCATCAAGGCCAGGACAACATCTCCAGCAGCGACTCACTGCCCAAAGCAGCAGAGGCTCCCAGAGAGACAGAAGGGGCAGCCAGTGCGAGCTGTTTTGCTTTCCCAGACCTCACAGAGGTGGATTGCTCTCTGAGGGAGCTGAGAAGGGAGCAGAGCCTTGGCAGGAGGCACCTTCGGAGTCTGCGTTTCAGGAATGCAGTGTGGACAGACACGGGGGAGGAAGCCTCCCTATCTCCTGACCTTCACCGCACCACGACGCTCCAGTCCTTCAAAGGGGAGTCCTACAGCTGCAGGGACAGTCAGACACGTGCCCGTGCGCCCAGCCCCATGGCAGAGGGAAGAGTCCAGAGGCTTATGGCTCCAGCACTCTCACCAGAGTCCTGCTTCGGCAGGCTAGGTGGGGAGATCCCAGTCTCCACTCTTCATTCACAAATCTCCACGGCACAGAAGTCACACAGCACCCTCTAACTCTGGAAGAGATAGAGCCATCCTCTAGTGATGGAACCAAAGTCACAAAATTGCTGCCATTTGGAGAGTTGCCACTGCCTGGTCCTGGACATTGTGATACAGTTATCCGAGTTCTATAGTTGCAGGTTATTTTTACTCTCCCCTCACCTTGTGTGCCCCCATCCCCGGAAAGGATTTGCTTAGATATAGCAAAAGAAAAACCAAGAATGCAGAATTTCATTTCACAGTTCATTTTTCAAAGATTGTCATAACTCAGGAACTACACCCATAACTCACTTCAGCACAATAAGATTATTCCTCTATATATCTCCATCTCACCTTGCTGGCTCTAAAAAGGACTTTCTAGACACTCACAGCAATTCTTTTTCAATTATATATCCTTCTCCAAGTGCCAGAGAAGGGGAAGCTGACTCCTTGGAACTTAGCAATGAAATTCTACAGGCTCCAGAAAAACCCTTATCGAATCAGAATTCATTCGTTTAAAAAGAAAAAAATAAAAATCATGAGGCACAAGTGGAAATTCCTTAACACAAATAGTTTCTTTAGCATTTGCTGTATCTTCAATCAAAACAAAAACTGCATTTTCATCACTTTCCTTTTATAAATCTTTGTTCCTGTTCTCAATCCTTTTTACACATGCAGTATTTTCTGGAAAAGTCAGTCTCAGGCGAGATGCAAGGCATCCGTGTCACGTACAGCACTATGAAAGACTGCAGTCAGGCAGAGCTGTATTTTACCACAGCTTCTGAACCCTTAAACGCCTCTTCTGAGGCTGGGACTTTCTTCAACATATGGCAGCTCACCATCATTCAATGCACAGGGGAATCTCTCTGCACATCTTTATGCTGCCAGACAAATGCATTTATTGTTTATACTTAAAAAAAACCATTACTAGCTCTAATGCACAGTCTTGAAGCAAACGACTTCACTGTTTATCACTGCCAAGCATCTTTAGTCCCTCAAGATTTCCACAAGGACTGAAGGCATTATCACATCTCACAGTTAAGATGGAATTAAAATATCAGTAAAACTATTATTAGAACTAAACAAGATTGAATGGGAAGTACCCTAAAAAACAAGTCATCGGTAACCCTCTATTGCTCTCTTGCACACAGCTCACAGAGGCAGTCGGAGATAATGCAGCAGAAGCCCCCAAAGCCCCTCCAGCTCAAGCTAGCAGGCACAGCACCAAGTTCACAGGGAAAACCCTGGGTCACCAGCTTTTGGCCAAATTTAGGGATGGTACCATAAGTCACAATGGTTTGTAGCACCTTCCAGAGCCCAAGCAAGCTCTGCTCTGCTGCTAATTCAATGATTTGTACAGGAAGTTGGCTCTTCATTTCAAGCACCTCGGAACAATCTGGCTTCCCGGTTACACAGCAGCATGGGAGCCTGTGACTCTTGCTGCAAAAGCCAGTCACCAAGCTCTGGCCTGACTCTCCTCTGACCCGCACTGCTGTAAACATATCGCTCATATCAGCCCCGCTCACGCAAGAGAGAGAAAGGAGAAGGGAGAGTGCTGACCAAGCACAGCCTTGTGTCACCCAACCACGCTCACATCACTCACAGCTCTGACAACTGCCTCCACTTATCCCAGAGGCGGCCTGGAACCAAGAGTGCTCTTGGTTCCTGCCCTAGGACGAGGATGGCGCTGGACAGCGGATCAGAGCACGCACCTCCACTGAGCCCACACGTGCAGCTCCACAAGGCAGATGTTTCCTCAGGATCCCCGCGTGCCCACGCAGCAATAAGTGCAAGTGCTGCTGCACCCCGGCCTGGTGAAGCAGAACGGCTACGCTCCCATCTTCCAGGCCTCTCGCCTTTTATTTTTGCACCCGGCTGAATTGTTTGTGGAGTTTTCAGAACTGGCACTGAGCGGCAGCAGTGCCCTTTGGACACTTGGAGATGAGGTAAATTGCAGAAGCTGGAGGTAGAGGCTCTGTTTTGCAATAAGCACACAGAAAAATCTGTGACAACCAAGTTATATGAGGAACCAGGTTACCCAAGCACACACTATGTCATTAGTTACCATGCTGTTCAAGCAGCTACTCCCAGAAATGGGCAACATTCGGTCAGAGCACAGCACGGAACAGCCAACCAAGCCTTAGCCAGTCGGCAGCAAAGTCCAAAGGGTCACAGTTAATTGCCACTGGGGGACACGAGGTGACTGCTTTAAAGCCAAGCCTGCCTCCAGGAAGGATCCCGCTGTACCCATCTCAGCAGCAGTCACGAGTCCTGGAGCACCAACACCCTCCCTGCCAGGTGGCCCGTGCACATCCAATAAGGGCACTCACGGAGCGACTGCTTTCCAGCTTCTTGCAACCTGGAGCCGTGCAAGTCTAAAAACAAAACACACTCAGAAAGCTGCCAGCTCCTTCAGACTGGCTTTCTTCACATTGGGCTTCCAGCAAGAGCCCTTCGCAGAACAAGTGCACATTGCTGAGATGACTTGGCAGAAGGCAGCTCTCGGCAGCCACATGATGCCCCTTGTGTCACTGACTCAGCACAGAAATCACTCAGAAAAGCAGAAACAAAGTGTTTCAGCACCCTGCAAGCTCTGCCAGAGCCCTTTTTCTGAGAAGGACCCACACAAATTATTCCCTAGATGCACCCGGTCACATATCACCAGATGTCCCTTGCATCAGGAAGGAGGATAGTCAGCAGCAAAAGAAACAGAGGTGGTTTGTGGTAAGATGATATTTATATCCAGGCTATTGTGCCTCATCTCTTCTGACTCCCTTTTCTCACCTGCTGCAGTGAGGATTTCTCTTCCTACCAGTGCTGCAGTATTAGCAAGAGACCTGCACACTGGTACTAGAGGAAGGCATACAGCAGGGAGCCTTCCTCACCCACCAGCCTCAATATCTGACTTGGTACTTGGCTGCAAGATCATATTGAAAATGGGTAAAAAACAGGCACACAACTCAAAGCTGCTCCTTTGGAAAGAAACACAACAAATTACCCTCTGTACACAAGGTCTCCTCTAATCGGGCCTTGACACAACAGCTTAAGGGTTGGCAAAATCTTTATTTTAGGCACAAGAAAGAAGCAGAATGCCCATCAATCAGTCTGGAGCTAGAAATGCTGTGTATTTGAGCTTTCAGTGATGTACTTGCCTTTTTTTTTTTTTGGTCCACAGATATCATTCAAGGACAGCAGAATAGTTACAAAAGCAGGGGAAGAACAACAAGAAAAATGGTTTTAGTGAGGCAGGAGGTAACTCTATTCTCTGGGTGTGCCAAGGTAAGACTATGCCACTACACTGAACAAGAGGATTTGTGGCATTATCCAGTATATGATTCAACATTGCCAAGTTGTCTTAAGAGAAAGCAACCCATAACCACTTAATCACACAATCTTCCTTGACCAGGAAAAAGCTCCTCTTGCAACCTCTGAACAAGGATGAGAAGCATCTCATCCTCTTAAAACACTTAACCACCTACCTCCACGCAGATTAGCGCAAGCTAGAACAGAAAAACAAGTGCTCAGGTTTGCTGCATAAAGGACATCCGAGAACAGCAGGTACTGCTCTTCTGCAAGCTAATATTGTTCATCCCACCTCCTTCCCAGAGCAAGACAATTCGAGCATCCCGCTACAGGTAAAGTTTGAAAGGGGAATGGGGTTGCACCACTCCTAATGTTTTGAATCCCCGAAGCCTTGACTCCTAAGGGCAACACATTACTCCACTACACCCCAAAAATAAAGTATCCACAACAGAAACATGCTCAGCTGCCCAACTACCTCTTCAACAATGGTTTAAGTGATTTTGGCTGTGGCTGCTACGCTACAGAAAGGGTTGGTAGGCACGGATTTCTTCCGCCACAAAGTGTTTTATTGGCAAAACTCCTCAACATGGCTTGTTTGCAAGGTTTCCTTTGCAACTATCAGCTGAAGAGCAGAGGAATATGGTTAAATAGACCCTGAAAATATTTAAGAACTGCAGATACCTCTGATTGGAACTGTATGTTTTATGAGATTTTTTAATAAAACCAGGACGTATTTGAATGGAATTGAAGAATTTGTATTTATACAGTAGCTTTCATCTGGGGACATGAAGCAGTTTAGATGTTACCTGTCTCTCGTGTTGTTGTAAGGGTCCTAGATGCGACCGCACAATCCTTACATGTGAGACCACATTGCACGAACTATACGAGACCTCTCCTCCAGGTCACGGGCCTTGGCTCTGTGCTGGGCTATTCTATTAAAAGTGTGCACGTCCACCCTGTCAACACTCCCATCCGCTGCAGGCAAGGCCAACTGAGCCTGATTTTAATTTTCCAAAAGCTGATGAAACAGTCACCAGGTGATCCCATGAAGGGGAAGAAGCCACAGGGCAAGTAAGGAGGCAGTTTCAGACCTCTGAGGAAACATTACCCACGCAGGTAGAATGATAATGCAGAGGATAAAGGGAGAGGCTGAGCTACAAAAACTGCAGTTCTCCAGCTCTGCCCTCCCACCCTAACATGGTCCACACAAGTAGAAGGTACTTGACACTATTTTTTTTTTCCATTACAAGATTAAGTTTCTTCTCTTACCTCAAGCAGTTATGTATGCAGTGGTGTTGCACAACCAGGGCTTGCACAATCCTCCCAGGCATTTTATCAGCCTGCGCCTCCAAAGCTCACAGCGAGCACAACCAAGAGATGCTAGCAATGACCCGTGAAGTCAATAGATGCATTTCACAAGCAGCCATGCAGCAAGATCCACGGCATTTGCCAAAGCAGCAAAGTCAGCTCTACAAGCTCCCTAGGCTGGTTACTGGACCTTCACACACAATTTAGATGTGTACATCCACATTATCCATGGAGAAAATCCACCCCACTAACTCTGAAGCTTGCAACCTCTTAGACCATAGAGTGAGAATGCAAAGTACAATTTGTCACTGATGCTACTTGATTCCACTGCAGGAGGCCACAAGAAATTTTGAAAGACAACTGGAGGCATGAAAGTGGTTGAAAACAAATCAAGAACATTATTATAACTTGCTCTAAGGTTCAGGTTCATTGCCCTTTGGACTCGCAACCTTTGAGAAGCTGTCAGCATTATGAGTACTTCTCTCCTACTCTCCTCCAGCTTCTGTGCCTGATCCGCAGCACACAATCAATTGTAATGTTTACTTGGGGAGGAGCAGAAAGATTACAAGCACCCTGTAATTATTTGCTCTGTTATATGAAATTTCAGCCTCTCTAACCATAGTCTTTGCAGAGGTGCACTTGCCATGGCAGGGCTCATGACTCACTCTTCTTAACAGCACTGTAAGATAATCTTACCGCTCAGATGAAATGATCGCACAGTGAAAACAACTTATGCAAGTTTCACGAATGATGTTCTTAAAAGGCAAAAGAGCCTATATCAGGAAACAGAACAAAGTTCAGTGTTAGCAAAGGTAGTCATCAGATATTTCTCTTTTATATAAGAAAAAAAAGAGATGGGGAGAAGACTGTAGGAGCACAGCCCTGAGCAGGGCAGCCCACTGCACAGCCCTTGGAGGCTGAGCAAACACATTATCACTGCTGCCTCGCAGTAGCCAGAGAGAGGACACATCAAAGGGCTCCGAGGCGGGATGCGGCTCCACGTGCCACTGCTGCCGTGGGGCAAACCAGGTAACACAGCCTGCACTGCCAAGGCCCATCGGTCTCCCCGCACGCACAGCGGCACAGAAGAAACAGGCCACTGTGCACAAGTTGCTTCCAAAAGAGGGACAGGAGGGTCACCAACCGCGAGCACAAGGGTGGTGGGTGCCAGGTACAACCTCCTTCTCAGAGGCTCTGCCACCAGCTGAAGGGCAGGCCAGGATAGTGGCCCTGCGCTCTGGTGATCAAGATCCCAGGAACAGTTTTGGCCTTGCACGCCCGGGGAATTTCCTGGTTGTTCTGGAACGGTGGGGAAAACATAGTTACAGAAACATAAATTTGTTTAATCCTATCCCCGTGCAGGAGGCACCACCCCAGAGATTATTGACTGAGCAAGAGGCAACTTAGAATTGAGGGCAGAGCAAGGGATTTGCTCTGTCACAACCACAGCCGGACTAATTACCAGAGGGTTAGTGCAGTGGTGTGACACAAGCTTCTCCTTCCTGCTCACTCCTCAGTGACCCCGCCGGGCCTGCACGGGGCAAGCTTAAAAGAAAGCGCTCGGTTGTGTCAGGCTTTTGTGGTGCAACTCTGGTTTCCTCGCAGCTTTTCTCCCTCATTGCTCAGTTCACTGGCACCACACGGGGCATGTGCAGCACACGAGGTTCTCCAGACACCTCCAAAGCCAGGCACTGCTTACAGGCTGCCCCTTTTGGCATTGTAAGCAATCAATCCAGCACGCAACGCGAGAGGTCCATTCAGACATGAGGTTCTTCAGAAGCCCAGCAGCAAAACAGTCTCCTGACCCACATATCTGCCCTCGAGCCTGCCCTGGCTCTGCACAAGGGCTCGTCAGGATTTATCAAACTGCAGGAGGAGGGGGGTCGAGCCAACGTTCATCTTGTTCCCATTCCAAAGTTTAGAAACAGACCTGGGTTGCTTTGGGCTTCTCAGGAAGATACATCTTTAAGGTGTTTTTTAAGCCACAGATACAACCTCATCCCAATGAGCTTCATTCACACGCAACCAAACTAATGATCCTGAAGCATCCCACCGAGTGTTATTATTTCTCCCAGTGCTCTAGCGGTTAATCCACATCAAAGCAGTGCCAGGTGCTGACAAACCAGGGCACATCCCACTGACTCTGCTCCCTCCTACAGGTGAGAGGAATTCCCAAGAAACCATCCACCAGAGTGACTAACTCCCAACAACACAGACCAAGTGCTCTCATCCCCTCTGGCTCCGCTATTCCCAAGCAAAGGAACTTCCATTATTTCCCCTGGACAAACACAGCCCACAGGAGCCCGGTTTTGCTCCCCAAGGCCCTCATTCCAAGCAAACACGGTGGCTGCCAACACCCAGGAGCTCTGTATGAGAAGAAGTGATCAACGCTCCGTCCTGCCTGCAAGAGGGGTGACCCGGGAGCAGCCCGGCTGGCGGCGGAGACTCGGCTTAGACGCAGGGAGTGACTTTCGGCCAGAGGAAGCTCACGAGGAGTGACGAGCCGGGACAGGGAGGCGACCCCAGGCCGGGCGGCCCCCAGGAGCTCCCTGCAGCTGCAGCTCCGCGCTGGGGAGCGGGGCAGGGTCGAGGCGGGGGTCTCCCCACGCAGAGCACGGGGGGTTGAGGGTCCCTCTCCACGCCGGTCGCAGCACTCGACTCCGCGGCGCGGGGCCCAGGCGTCCCAGCACCGCCAGCCCAAACAGCCGCGACCCCACGCACCGCAGGAGCCTCCCACACGCCGTTACCTCCCCGCAGCGGAGCCCGGACGCCCTTGGGCCCCGTAAGAGGGGCCCTGTCCCCCACAAGCCTGGGGCGGGGGGCGTTGATTCCGACGCCTCCTTCGCGAGGGGTGTCCGAGTCCCCAAAGCCACAAGGGGCCCAGGCGTCTCGGTTCCCCTCCTCATGCCCAACACAGACCGCGCGGCTCCCCGGCCCGGCCCTGCCGCGCCCCGGGACCCCCGGCCCGGCCCGGCGCTGCGCTGCGCTCACCGCGGCGTCGCGGCCCCTCCGCCCCTTCCCGCGGCGGCGCCCGCAGACCCGGCGCGGCCGAGCACGTAGGGCGGCTCGCACCACGCGGCGCGGCGCGCGGGGGGAAACAGGAGCGGGGCCACGCACCGCCCCCGCCGCCCCGCCAATGGGCGCTGCGCGGGCAAGCGCCGCCACACGGGGCATGTCCCCCTCCGCCGCGGGGCCGTTGGTACAACCCACGGCACGCCTAGTGCGTGGGGCGTCTTAAAGGGACAGGAACGTCGAACAGAGGAGGTGGCAGGGGCGGGAATGAGGTACCGGGAGGAGGTGGGGGGAAGGTGTCAAGGGAAGGTCAAGTGAGGGTCAAGTGAAGGGGTCAAAGGGGGGTGGTGGGGGTCCGGATGAAGAGGTCAGGGTCGACGGGGGCATGTCGGCGGTCAGGGTGGGGGTGCTAAAGGTCGGGGTCAAGGGGGGGATTTTGGGGGTCAGGGTGGGGGTCTGGGGGGCGGGAGCAGCCCCGGCCGACCTGCGGGTTTCTTGTTTTCCATTTTTCCGTTTTTAGGAGGAACTTTGATTCCGTGGCTCCCCTCCGAGGAGGTGACGGGCACTGCAGGGCGCTGCGAGCACGGCTGTGGTTCAGCCCACTCTTTATTTCACGTCTCGCTCCAGCCCTCGGCACGTGGCCCCGTCCCAGCCCCTTCCCAGTCCCCTTCCCCGCGCAAGTAGCCAGCAGCGACTTTCCGGGAGACTCTCATCTCCCTCCCTTGATACGGGAAGGGCCGAATGTGACTTAATGGAAAACGCGCCACCCCTCGACAGTTCCGACAAGAGCTGGAAAGGGAAAGTGTCCCGTTTCCCGGCCCGCGTGCGTTCCTCGGTGTGCAGTACCGCTCTTCCCCGGCACGCGTCTCCCGTCCCCACGCAGACACACGCGGCCAGACGGAGCACGGAGCCCCCAGCCTGGCCCCTGCTCCCCACCTGATGCACACCAGGAGATGGAATAGTTTGCCTTCCAGGCTGTATTTCAAGCTCATGATTTGAAGCACACGCAGCTGTGACGTGTCCTCGTCACCCCGCTGCATTCTCTGGACGCTTCTGGAAACAGCAGTGGTAAAACGCATAGGTTTACAGACAAAAGATCTCACAAAGAGGAAAATAAAGGCACTAATCAACACTTCTGTGATTATCATTAGCATTTCTTTCCCAGTATTAATTAAGTCTTTCATCCTGTTATCACTCCATACTGAACACAGGAGGTGATTGCTGTTGGCAGTTACTGCAAGTCGGACCACGTCACCAGGCCCATTTGTGATCCCACAGACAACAGCAGAAGTGATCAGGGATGAGATGAAGTGGCCACCAACTCCAGCAGCCCCACGAGCGGGTGCCCAGTTTGCGGCATTGTCCTTCAGTCCCTGCGAGGCCGCGTCACTGCAGCCACCACCAGAAAAGAGCAGCAGCAGCTCCACAGAAACATGCAGATCCTCTGGGCACCGAAGTGGAGAAGGGGGAGAAAAGAGGCATGTACATAATTTGGAGCGCACAGCCACCAGTGCTGACACTGCCTCCCTGCTGTGGCTCTTCCCCTAGCCCCAAGGGACAGCCAGGAGCAGCGCAGATGCTGCCGCAGTCCTTAGGGTGACAGGCTGGGCATTGCAAGAACATTTCCAAAAGCAGTAATGGCACTTTGTGGTTCACAGAACACTTTTTGGGGGGCTAACAAGCCTCTAAACAGTAAAACAGCAATAGTACAGATTCCACCTGGAAATAGAGATGGCAGATTCCTCCTGGGCATGGCACAGTAGCACAGCTGGAGGCAAAACTCTGGCCCTGCAAGTCCCTGCAACTCAACCAAGCTCCTTCATGACCACCCAGGCACCAGCTACCACATCCTGTCCTCAGTCCCTCTCCGGAAACGCCTACCTCCCACCTGCTTTTGTTTTCACCAGTTCTAAAGAAAACCGACGAGGATTGTGCTAATATTGGTGGGTGAGATATGCAAAGCAGGGCAGTGTGATCACTGCACCACCCCTACCGGAAAAGCAACATTCCAGTTGATTCTAACCTGCATTTAAGGTCCCTTCTGTCTCCTTCGATTTGAAATACGATTTGTTCCACGAATGCCCTAAATCTCTTATTAGAGGGTCTTCCATTACTTCGCATGTATCTGAGGTTACACTGAAGGCAACGAGTCTGCGCATGCACAGACTGTAGCTAAGAACAGACCAGCAGGACTTAAGAGAAAGGTGTTCTTTATCTCCCCTCACCTCAGGGCCACAGGGGCAAATTTGCCATGAAGCCCTTCAGGAGACACTCTTAGTAGAGAAGTCCCTATAAGAAAAGAGAAGTCCTACTCCATTCAATTATTAAGCTCTAAACTAAGGCTACCATGATTTCAGGCCCTCTTAGATCCTACTTAAATCATACCTGCAAGTGAGAAAAAAAAGGCCAAGAGTCTCAAGTTAGCTAGGACATGTCCTAATCCCTATGGCCTGGTTCAGCCCCAAATTTGTCCAGTGTTTTGACTCCTACTTCAAAATGTGCTCTGTGCCAGCAAACAGATGCACTGTGACACTAGCAGCTGAGTGGAAAAAAACGATGGTTACTAAAGGCAGGGATAAAAACAGACTCCAAAATGGTGAGAAGTGCCAAGAGGTTATATAGTCTCCAAGCACCAAAATTATAAAGGAGCTATAAATAAAATAGCCTGTGCTAGGGACTGGAAGAGTAGCAATTCCTGTTGGTCAATTTAGTTGGTCACCCCAGAAGATACCAGCAACGCCCTGATGCACAAGTATCACACTCGATAGTCCCACCATGGTATGAGAGTCCTGCTGTTTCCTGGAGCATCAGGACATCTGGACTTCCGAGAGCTCGGTTGGAACCGGAGCCGCTGCAGCTGCTGGATACCCTGCAGGCAGCTGCGCCCCAGCCTGGTGCTCCCAACCTGCGGGTATCCAAGGAGCAGCCGGGCACGGGTGCCGGTGGGCAGAGGGCTCAGCCGGATGGCAGCACTGTCCAGACGAGGCTCCCGTGGGGGGCTGCATACAGCGGCCTCCAAAGGCACCTCGGGATGGGTAGAGGGGAGAAGTGAGTCTGTATCCTGGAGCACAGCTGCCCAGAGATCCTTCCTGCATGGGAGCGTGGCTGCATCCCAGAGCACCGCCCAGCTGGAAGCCCTGGCTCTGGATGCTGGGGTGCTGCATCTGGAAAGCAGGAGGAGCAGGAGGCGAAGAGCAGTAGTAGCTTTGGGTGGGGTAAGAGCCTGGCACAGGGTTAATCCTGGGAAGGAAGAAAACAAAAGCTTATATTGTGTTCAGAGCTGACATTGCCTAATTAGCACAGATTGTGTCCTGGAGGTAGATATCCTCCCAACCAGTACTCAGAAAGGTCAGAGCAAACTACCAGCAACAAGCAAAGCCCTTATAAGTCACATAAGGGTAAAAATAAGTTTACCACTCTCCCAGGACAGATATTCCCATTCCTACTCCATACCAATTCCACGCCAACAGAGTGGGTGCAGTTCCTGGCTCTACCTCTCTTCATGCAAGGAACATGCAAGCCAAACTGCAGTGCACTTTAATATTTCCATATCCATCGTTTCTGCCTTCTCTTGAACTACATATCCTTTCAGCCATTAATGGAGAGAAGCCGCACCTGCCAAGTGCTATTTATCAAGAACTGGGAGCTATTCGGTGCAAGCAGGAGCCCAGGGTATGGAGCAAAAAAAGGGAAGGAGAGGAGAGCCACAAATAGAATGAATCATACAGAAGCAAGGCCTAGAAACAGCCTTTGCCAACAGAAGCAATGACTCATCCTTCCGACATACATCAAGAGACAATCTGCCTAAGAGTCAAAGCCCTTGGGACTTTAGGAGTATTGTTCATCCCAAAATGAGGGTAGGAATTCAAGACAATATGCACGATGGCTCTGAGAGCCAAATTCCCACTAAGAGTAAGGGACTGGCTAAGGCTGGAGTTCTGTGCGATTTTCTTTTTCTTTTTTTTTTTTTTTTTTTTTTTTTTTTTTTTTTTTTTTTTTTTTTAAGTCAAGCGCTCTTAGGAATAAACAAGAATCAAAATAAAAAAATTAAGCCCCAGAAGCAAGTATAGGACTTGGGACTATAATACAGAGACATGTAAATTCAGCTGCTGAATTGGAAACATCCTAGAAACACCTTCCCACGTCCTGCTTGATAGGCAAATGTTTATGTAAACACATTCCAGCCAGAACAGTCTATTTCTGTTGTCTCCCCTAGAGAAAGCAGGTTTAGACTCAAGACAGAGACACTCTGCATAGAAGTTATTAGCAGCGTTTCACTGATCTAGGCACAGGCAGAGCATGGGGTAGGAGAGTCCTCCCTTCCCAAAAGCTGTACTAATACTGCAAGGGTAAAAATGCTCCCAGATTTGCCCACCTCCTGCACGAGTTGGATGGTCCTAGCAGATCTGTAAGGTTGCAGATAAGGCTACCAGAAAGGCTTTGTGACTTTATTTTCCATTCAGGTGAGTGTAAATGCAAAAATTTGGGAATGCTTTCTCTTTGGAGGGAACCCTATTGGGAGCTGGTGGCTTAAACACTTCACAGACTTTAACATTTGACAAAAATTCCCTTTTCTGGGAAACTGAAATGGCATCTTAGAAAGGGAAAAAAATATGACCTATGTTTTGGAGCTTTTTGAATGCTCGTGGCTTGTGATGTATGGGAACTTAAAGCCATTCCTGAATGTCAGCCACAGGCCCCAAGGTTTCTTTCCAGTAAAGCATTCTTGCCTCATCACTGAAAACACGCACTGGAAGGTCTACAATAAACCTTGCAAGTGACATTTTTAATAGACCTTATTTGGTCCTGCACAGTTTGGATATGAATCACTCCACAGCATTCCTCGGAGGCAAGGCAGAGCAAAGGAAGATAAAGATCATGCCCCATGGAGCAACAAAACCAGGAACAAACGCCAGTGGCCCTAACATCAGGGCAGAAAAACACACCTCAGCTACCATCTCAGCAGAGCTGCACATACACACATTGTCCCTGCAGCAAACAAGAGCCCTTCACCTCAGCTCAGCATTCAGTGATGGACATTTAAATCATATTGAATTATTTTCTCCCCCTCTATGAAGTCAATTAATGTGTGATACTTACTAGGTCACAGTAGTTTTTTTGGTGTAACATCCCCAGGTAGTGTGACAATCACAAGAGTTTTTAAAGGCTGCTTAATGCTTACTTATATTACAAAATTTCCATCTATCATGAGGAAATTCTACTAGAACTCCTGTACTTACTTGCTGCTTTCAGAGGCTCTTCTCTCTGCTAAGGTCCCTGGAATGTATCTCAGCCCCGGTATTCTCCTTAGCAGACTAAAAGGAAATATCTGATCCAGCTTAGAGGCCACTGACTCTGGAATATCCAAGCAGAAACAGTATCCAAGACCATCTGAAGCCAGCAGTACATTAAGGAGAACTGAAGACAAAATGCACTCGTTTCTAACAAAGCCACAGACAGAATCCCTTTTGGGCCACAAACCAGTGAATTCTGCCAATACTGCGCAGTGCCACCTTCACGGGTCACAACCCTTTTGAGCTGCATTTTCACTGCACATACAAATACAGAATTTGGTGTAGTGAGGAACAGCAAAATCAGGGAGTTTGGTGCAAAGCAAGAGCTACGAATTCATGGGGAGACACCATAAAGCATGTGGCCAAAAAGAAATGTTGTGTGTCTCCCCACCTCAAGTAGCAGCTCTCCCACACTCTAGCTCAGGCCTTACCACTTAGAAAGGATACAGGCTTCCCCAGCTACGAGCCCACACAGGTTGCTCAGGAGAGAAGAGTGGGGAATAAACCAGGCCATGCAGAGCATAAACCATGGCACCAGCACCACTGGAATCCTAAACCCCCAAAACAGAGCCCTCTTCATCCGTGAGCGGGTGGTGGACACCCCCAGTGTAGCAAAAGCTACTGGCATGAATCCTTTGGCATCTTCCACCTCTCCCATCCTGGAGACAACAGTCTCAAGCAAGAGGTACAAAAGAGCTGTGAGGACAGCGAATGCAGCAGTGAAGAAGCAGTGCTTCACGGTGCCCACGTTCTTCTCAAAGCTGCCAGCAAAATACCAGATGATGATGGCACCACAGGTCAAGGATATCAGGTCTTCGTAGACAAAGATGTAGGTAATTAACCTGTGAACTAAGCAGAGATCAGCATATTGGTAAGGCAGGGAGAGCAAGCAATGTTGTAACACATTACAAAAACCAGCCTTAACCAAGGCAACTGTGAGCCTATGGGATAAGCCCACTTTTTCAGTTCTATCCCAGCCGAAGAGAGAGGGAACTTCAGGTCTTTATAATCAGAATTAAAAAACTAAATACTGTTACAATGAGCAGTAACTTGGGCATTACATATATATTGACTACTTCTTATGCTTCCTAGAAACACAGCTGACAAAGGGCAACCTTATCTATAGTAAGTTTTAGCCTTATTAGAAGGCAGGAGATACCAGCAATGACAGCTTTAGTACCTATGATCTTGCTCTCGTTGCAACAGCTACTGCAACCAAGATATAAGCACTTATTAACTTGCTGTAAGGAGCAGGATGCACCTCTCATAAAAATCTGGAGACTGTCAGATCTCAGAGGGGCCCCTCAGGGCCCAGGTCAGTTCTCCTGAGCCCAACAGTTCTCACTCAACTTTGGTCCTAGAGCAGAAAAAGCACAGGACAGGGCATCACCCAAGAGAACCAGGTGGCTGCCCTGGAGACAAGTGAAAAGGTGGTTAAATTCTCTCATCAACTCACAACACTGGACTGTTAAAAGAAAACACTGCACAGTGGCAAGCATGGGACACAGCAATAAAAGATCACAGGCATGGAGGAAAGTACATCCTAACATCACTTCCCCACCTTGCACAGAACGAAAGGCCAAAGATGGGGACGAAATGGGAGCAACAGGACTGGTGAGGAGCACAGCGAAGCACAAGGAGATGGGGGTCAAGGTGGGAGCAAGAGGCTTGGCCTGGGGAGGGGGAGGATGGCAAGAGGGGGTCTCAGCACGGGCCAGAAGCCGAGGGGGGAGCCGGGGACAGGGCAGATGCGGGGAGGAGGCCAGGGCAGCGCAGAGGCCCGGCGCGGCAGGAGGCCGGCACAGGGAGAGGCAGCCGCGAGGCAGCCGCCCTCACCTTCCCCCGCGCGCAGGGCAGCGGGGCGCAGTGAGGCGGCAGCGGCCGCGGGCGCCCCGCGCAGAAGCCCCGGCCCAGACGCGACGAGCGAAAACAGCAGCGTGAGGGCGGCGGCGGCAGGCAGAGATCGCGAACCCCCCACAGCCGCCATGCTGCCACCCGCCGCGCCGGAAGGCCAGGCCGCGTTGCTGCGGTAACGGGAAGCGCGGGAAAGCCCTGCTTCCGGCGCGCACCGGAAGGCCTGGTCTTGTTGCCGCGGTAATGAGAAGCGCGGTAGTGCCCTACGGTTACTATGGCGACGGGCGGTGGCCATATTGCCCCTAACCGCCCTTTTTTCGCGCGCTTCCCGGGACTCTGCAGAGCGCCGGGCACGGGAGGCGGTACCTCAGCTCGATGGTTTGTGCCCTGGCCGCTCCTGAGGAGCCCTTCGTGCTCCTCCAGTCCCAAGCGGCCCCAGGCCAAGCAGAAGAGCCCTCCGTGTCCTTTGTGCTGCTGCCACCTGGTCTGTGGGGCGCCCTAATCCCTCAGCAGCGCAGGGGGCCTTTGTGCAGAGGTCACGGGCAGCTAAGGCAGCCGCCGGCTTTGGGGCAGATGAGGCTCTCCAAGGAGAACTGGGGAGACCAAGCAGAAAGCAAAGCTCCTGTTTAATTAGTCATTCCAGTCACCGCTCATTCAGCAGCAGCTTATTTTAGGCCTTATCCGTGGGATTTGCCTTTCCCTGCTACTTGCTGGAAGAAAGAAATGTGTAGAGATCTGTGCAGCCCATGAAGCTGAAATGGGAGAATCAGTTGCTCTTGGGAGCAGAATAATAATAATAATAATGTAAATCTCATACTATTCACTGTTTCCTCCGCTCTTCTTTCAGTGCAGCTGAACACACACACTATCGCTGGGCAGGGAACTTGCAGCGCTGCTCCAGGGTAATTTTCTAAACATCCTCTCCAAGCCTTGCAAGAAGCCATCGTCTCTGAAACTGCAAACGTGACTTTTAGAAGACACTCAGACTAAATAATTAAAGTTGGGGTTTTTTTCCGACTAAATTTCATTTTTGAAACAGTTTCTCAATTTTAATGCATTCTCTTAGGTTTCCAAGATCATCCTCCCTTATCTCAGAAAGGCCTCTTCTCCAAGTCAATATTTGGCTTTTTGAAGTATCACTCTGGCCAAGTTTGGGGTTTTTTTTTTGGTGTTTTCTTTTTTTGTTT
>PTEX01000054.1:2043629-2069969 GCA_003342815.1 Eudromia elegans | reverse complement strand
TTTTTTTTTTTAGGTTTTCTTTTTATCTTACAGAATCCCATTACCATGCTTCAAATACTCCCTTTTTTTTTCTCTGAAGTCTCCTTCCTGCTCCAAACCTGAGGCTGAATGCAAGTTCGAATCGTCTGAGGAATGTGCATCAGCACAACGGCAGAGATCCCGTCGCGCCCTTTGCTCTGTCTGCAGAGGTTTAGAAACCCTTTATCTGCTGCTGATCCATCAGCGAGGAATGTTACTATCCCCAAGCTGGATCAAATCAGTCTTTTAAGCTCTGAAACACTCCTCCCTGGGAGAGCAGGCCAAGAGGGGCAGGGTGACAGCAAGAGTGCCATTACATTGCGTACAGAGCAACAGCTAATCTAGCACAGGAGATAAAAGACACAGATTTGGGACATTTTATTTAACTCAGCCTTAATCAGCATCTCTCATCTCCCTTCCTGGCTGCCTGTAAGGCGAAGCACAGTGCTGATTTTTGCTGGGTACTACGAAGTCTGACAGGCTGACAAATTCTCCTTGGAAATCCCATTAGCAATTCCGAAAGCTCAAATATGGCACATGGTGACGCAGCTGACATGTAAAAGCTTTGAAAGACACTGACCGTAGTTACAAAAATCAGAGCCTAATTTTGGTTGCTTCTGTCCCTTGGCATCAGGGGGGTCCCCAGCATGACCCAGAGGCCCTCATTTGCCTCACAAGATTCATGGCAGAGACTGGCTGCACCTGTAAGAGGTTCTGGACGTTCAGAAGATAAATCTGGTATCACCAGCAGCAAACCCTCGGCAGAACCTTGTCTAAGCTGTACGGTTTTGCACCACAGCAAGTAGGAGCAAAAAGGATGGAGTAAGGGTGGAATCAAGTGCTGGGTTTACAATGCAAACCACTCCTACCTTGCGGCGCAGAGCTAGCGGAGGCATCTGCTATGTGTTTTCACAGACCAAGAACGTCAGTTTTGGCTTGGGCCACTTTCTGGCCTGCTCCGTCCCCGAATCCACCCTGGCTGTTTACTGACTTGGACTCATTCTTCTCCTTTCCACCTTGCGGTTCTCAGCCCCTCCTCAGGCTGGGCACACACGTGCCTAGTCGTGTGTCCCAGCGAGGGGCCATGAACGCCCCTCGACCACGGGGAGCCGTCGAGCGGCCTACCCAGCCCGCGCCATGTCTCCCCTCCACCCAGGAATGGAAGAGCCCCCCTCGTCGGCGGCGCCCCCTCCCGGCCGCGCGGCTTGGTACATTCCCGCCCGCCGCCGCGCCCCCCTCTCTCCCCGCTCCGTCCGCAGCCACTTGGTACAGCCCCTACCCCGCTGCCCACCCCCCCCGCCGCCGGCGCGCGGGTGGTAGGCGCCGAGCGCGCCGATTGGCTGCGAGGCCCCGCAGTCCGCGCGAGCTGCGGGTGCCTCAGTGTGCGCGCGGCCGGCGCGGCGCTCGCTCCCGCCCCTCCAGCGCCGTGCCCGCCACCGGAGGCCGCCGCCGCCGCCATGGCTTCGGGTAGGTGGTCCCGCCGCGCCGCCCCGCCAGCGCGGGAGGGCAGAGGTGGGCGCGCGCGCGCAGGCGGGCGCCGTGTGGCGCAGGTAGAAAAGGCCGCGACCATAAGAGGGGGACGGAGCGGGGGTGAGGGGCGGCTCCTCTCCCCTCCCCCGCGTCGCCGCCCGCTCTCGCGCTGCCCCCGCCGGCGGGGATAGAGGGGGGAGGGGGGCCACGCCTCCGCCGGTGGCGCGTAGGGCCACGCCCCCTTCAAGCGGGACCACGCCCCCATCATCTGAGCCACGCCCCCTTCAGGCGAGACCACGCCCTTTCCCACCGGGGTGTGGAGGTTGGCCACGCCCACTGTGTCGTAAGGGGGCGGAGCCTTCAGCCGTCTCCGCTCCCCAGGTGTGGGCTGTATGTCCCCCCCCAAGCATGTCCTTAACCTCCCTATGGGTCCCCCCCCAAGGGGGACATCAGCGCTGGCCTCCCCTCCTCGTTCCCAGGCATCCTCCAGCCCAGGAGCCCCCCCACGGTGTCCCCCACGGTGCCATTAAAAACGACCCCAGCCCCAAGTGTGCCGCAGTGGGGTGCGAGGCCCTATGCGTGCCGGCTCTGTGCACCCCAGCTCCCGTGGGGCTTCCACGACGTGTCTCGCTGCTGGCTTTTCATCCCCCCGTGGAGGGGTGAAGCCCTCGTGGATCTGAGGAGGAGCAGTGAAATGCCGGGGCTGTTGGAGGTCTGTTCACCACGAGCTGTTCTGGCGTCCTCCCGTCTCGTGACACATAAATGACAAACCATATACAAAACAAATATAAATCAAAATAAGCCGTGTGTTAAAGGGCGAGTTAAGTCTTCACGTTGGAAAGCAAATGTTTATGAAAGGGCCTTAAAATAAAGTCAAAACTGGCATCTCCTACCAAATAAGTAGATTTTGGCAGTAAACTAAAGACACTTTATTTTCAAACCTCAAATATTTGTCAGTCTAGCACCTGAGAAAATGTCCTCCTTTTTTTTTCCTTTTTTTAACATTTCTATTCTTCTACAAGAAGAAATACTGCTTGTTTATATAATAACATCAATTTTGAAACATCCACAGCGATTCCTCTAAGAGAACTATAGATTCAGAGCTGTACCAAATGACTAGTGTGCAATGCCCTGCTTGTTCTGCACGATATCTTTATGGTAACTTTTTTTTTTTCAAGTTCATTAAAAGTAACTCCATATCCAGGAATTTCAAGAATAAATTATCTGTTCCAGAAGCACTTAATCCTATCAGAAGTTTGTAGACTTGAGCAGTCCAAGAAAGGATGCTCAGCATGTAGAAAAATGTATTAATAGAGGAAATTCCTGGCATTCCATGCATTTATATTTTACATGCTCTCTATCTGGTTGCTTTCAAACTCACTCCAAAATATTGCCTTTTGTTAAAGGCTGTAAATGAGATGCTAAAGAATCCAAAGTAGGCATTAAAATTATAGCTAACTGCATCCCTATTCAGGACTTTTTTATCTGAAACACCATTGCAATTCTCTGCTTTAGTTAGCAATGTTAATGTGTTGTACATTTCAGAGCAAAACTGTCCTTTCAGAAAGTTTGCTACCTATTTAGCAGTAATCCTTAGGATCATTAAAATTGAAACAATGTAAAAAAGTTGACTTTCACCTTGCTAAAACCAATAAAAATTTGACTTGCACTTCAAAAATATTTTTTTCTCGCTTCGTTTTTCATTATGTAGTAGTACTGCAGTGAAATAATGTACTTTTGCAGTGCAAAAGTGAAGTGTTTAATATCTGAATGAAAGCTTTCCGTAGAATGTATGAAGTTAATAAAACCTTTCATCTGACTTCAGTTTCTGGTAGATGTTTGTGATACAGAATGTGAAACTTGATACTTTTTGTTGAAGAAAAGGATCATAGTCTGTTTATTTATAGTTTGACATTTATCATGCACAATGAGTTTCAGTTTTTTAGGCAATTCTGGGGGTAGGGATTAGATTAGACTTATGCAGAGTGGGGGAAAGACTCAGTTGAGGAGTTCTTGGCAGTCTTTTAGCTTGTGATGCTACAATGGCCATACAGATGCTTGAAGGGAATTGAAAAGAAGGGGAAAATTGTAAGGATCCATAATGGCAGCACTAGTGAAGCTGGTGGAGAAATAAGAGTGTTTTTTGTTCAGGGTATGGGAAGGTCCATAGGTCTGTTTTTCCTAATGCCAACACTATTTGCAAATTAGATGAGCCATATTAAATACAAGTGATTTTTTTTTATTTTTTTCCTGTGAATTGCTATTTTGGATTCCACATTCTTCCAATGTGCTTGTCATTCAATATTCAGCTTCTGTGATAAATGATACTTACATTAATAATCATAATTTCTGTTTGGATAACTTTTTTGTAAGTAAAATTTCAAAATGTTGCTGCATGGTTTGAGTTACTGGTAGTGTTTCTGGTTTTATAATATGAAAAAAATATGGGAAATGTTATAGTTCATCCCCAGTTTCATACCATCAAATTTTGTGCGCTTTGAGGCAGAGCTCCCTCATGGCATCCTGAGAAGGGGTTTGGTTGGCACTGACCTATTTGGCTTTGCTTAATTAATTAAGCTGCTGTGTTCTGCTCATTGGTGATAGTTCAATACCCATTAGAGAGGGTTGTGCAATCCCTGATGTTTCAAGAGACATGGTGAAAGTAGAATTATGATACTAGGAAAAAAAACCCAAACAGATTAAAAATTTGATGTGTACTTCTGAGCTCCTGGTCTCCCCATTCTTAGTATTTTCTCCTCTGTTCAGGAGGAGGAAGTTGGCTGGTTCTGCAGGGGAAGTAAATAAGTTAAATGCTGTATTGAGCTCTCCCACTCCCAATTTCTTTCTCTTACAATAACCAGAAGAATAAAATGTTAATTGATTTGCTTCTTTTTTTTCTAGATTCTGGAAGTTACAGTCAGTCTGGAGGCCAGCAGAGGTAGGTGTGTGTGTGGGGTGATTGTTGCTGGCAATTAAACATGAAAAATAAAAGGCAGTTTGGGATTCCTAGCGTGATGTTTTGGTCTTTGGGCCTTAGGTTGTTGTTGGTGATGTATTTTTGGAGTTAGAGTTTCAGAAAACTTGCTGCCATATGTTTTTTAATGGACGTCTTAAAGATAATAATGCATTAATGAAAATTATAGGGCTGTGTCCATATAACAGTCCATAATTTGAGTTTGTATCTGCGTATGGTATCAGTTTCAATACATGGTTCTTTTGTAAATATGTGAGCTATTAAAGTAGCAGAATAAGATGTAAATAAAATCTAAGCCAGTGCAGTTTCTGATGATGGTACTGCTGTTCAGTAGTCCAAGTACTGTTTTAACAGTAATTGAATAAAATTACATGAAATTCTGTAAGAATACATTAAAAACTTAAAATGCCTTGATTCCTATGATATGATTCCTTTCTTTCATCTTGAGTTCTCGCAATTTACAGTAAGCTGCATCTTTCACACATTTTAAATATATGCTTCAAACAGGGCTGAAGTTAACTGTGTCTTTGAAGGCTTTTATCAGTCTACTATGTTAACCTTTAATTTGTTGATATGTTTCTAATTTGCCTAAGAATGTACTCAGGTTAAACAGCTGAATGGAATGAAAAGACAAAGTAACAGCAAAAATACCATTTTTTTCCTTATTCACTAATACCTTTTTTTTTTTCCCCTAACTCACATGAAACACACTGCAACAGTTTACTAAATGCTTGTTTCTCTTACAGCTATTCCTCATACGGAAGTCAGGGCAATCAGAGTTATGGACAAACACAGGTAAGTTCGGGGGAAAATAAAGTGTCTCTTGAAGCAGCTGCTGAGTAAAAGTTCGTTCTTGGGTGACTATTTCTGTGCTGGGGAAAAAGTATGTTTTCAATTGTCTTTGGAGTTTGCAGTGATGTCATTCCAGTTTCAGAGAAGGAAAGTTGTCGTTGTCTGCAGTAGAACTTACCTTATTTGAGTATGTTCTTTAAATTACAGGGATATTCTGGTTATGGGCAAGGTGGAGACAATTCCTCTTATGGACAGAATTATGGAAGCTATCATGGGAACTATGGACAAAATCAAACAGGTTTGGCTAGCTTGTTGCATTTATTGTCAGTGATTAAAAGGTGAATAATGGCTAAAAAAAAAATCTTGTTCAATTTCTAGGTTATGGGCAAGATTCTGAGGGATATGACGATGAATCCGGTTATGAAAATCAAAATCAGAGTTCATACAACCAGCAGTCTTATGGCAGTCAGGGGCAGCAGAAAGGATCATCTAGAGGGTAAGTAAGCTGAGTTAACGATAGCTGTTTAAAATACTGTCTAGCAATTGTACATTCTTAACTATAGCTGTAATAAGTATCCTAGTATAGTAAAAAAAAAAAAAGAGTCCTCCACCATCCAGTTCCATTTTGAGAACTCTTTAATGCCTGAAAAGAGGGATAGGAAGAAGATTTCTTTATGTGAGAAGGATGGGTACAGCTGTTTTGAAGTCAAGAATGATTTGGAAGAGAAACTTTAGGAAGTCTTTGGATAATACTACAATGAAGAACAAACTTGTATGTAGTATTTGCATTAAGAAAAATGCAGATTGACTAGATATCCGTTCTTCAATTATGTAATGCTCTTTTAATCAGTTGCCTGAAATTATAATGGGAAATATTGTGATTTTTGACCAAAAAAAAAGTTATAAGTTGTATAAACCTTATATACTCTTTATTAAATATATATATATACATTTTAAGTGAGCAGATTCTTGTCTGTTCTTAGATTTGCATACTTTCTATATGATTTAGAATGCCTTTTCTTGTTTGTAAGAGGAGAAAGGATTCAGAAATATAATTTGAGAAAATGATCTGCCTTTTTTTCCGACTAAATAGGATTCTCAAAACTCCATGCTTTCATCTCTGCATCAGTAACTTAAGAGTACATATGTGTACTACAGTCACACCTTAAAAATGTCTTAATTTTATTGTATGATGTGGTATTTAGATCAGTTTTAGGTAGATTCACGATACATCTTTGAAAATATCTTGGAAAATACAGTCAGACTTCCCTGAATGCCTTATAAGGGTACTTGATGCCAGAATACTCTTATTATCTCATTTATAAACTTTTACATGTACATGCTCCAAGGTTACTTCTCACATTACTTCCTTAATGAGAATCATGTGGCCTGTTTAAAATAAGCTGTCAGGTATTTAACTCATTCTCGTGTCCAAGGTCCAAATATTCTTGCTCAGTTTTAAAAGCTAATAAAACTTGAGCAAACCTGTATTTGGTTGCTGCTTATACTGTTATTATTGCAAAATATGTTAATATAAGCAAGTAATATCCTAAGCTGTCAACAACAGGAACTAGCATTCTGAGTTCTGTTTTACATCCCTAAACGAGGCAGATTCATGGTCAAGCTTTATTTTGTTTTGCTTTGTTTTTATTAGGCTTGTACTAAGTATGGGTCTGAGCAGTAAGATAGTGTTTTAAATAACCAGACAAGCAGTGGAAAACAGTGCAAAATGTAGCCAGGTTGAAGGGTATGGCCACAAAATACTATCTTTCTTCATTCTGAGAGGAGGAAGAAAAAGCAGCAGATCATGGGTGCTCTCAGTGATGCTTCCTGTCCCCAGGGATTTTGAAAAGACCATAATGGAGCTGACCTTTTCTGAAAGTGAAAAAAAAACAAACAAAAAATGTAATTTTTTTTTTTCCTGGGGCTTTTTGGGGAACAAGTAAGATTGCCATAACCTGAAGAATGGCAAATGGAGTACCAAATCATCTGTGGAAAGGCATGAGGAGAAGAAAAGAGGTCGAGGCCAGTGATTAATTTCAATTCCTGAAAAAAAAAATACAGTTAAACTACACCTGAGCACCCAGGCAGAAAATAAGGGGAAGAGTAATGGCCATTGATTGCTGGATATGATTTGTTCCTCAAATCTAATTTCCTTCCATGACAGGGTAGCCCAGCTGAAGCCTAGGGGAACAATAGTTCTCATATATCCAGATTTTCAAAATAGTTTTGTTTCCACTTTGCATGCAAAATCAGTAAGCAGCCTAGGGAAGTAGGGTCTAGATGAGTTTTCCTTGTGGCTGATATAAAATTGACTAGGTAACTCTGGTCAGAGAAGAGTAACTGATGATTCTCTCTCAGAATGTAGAGATAAACTGAGTTGGGATATCCCTGATTTGATATTTGTCGGTGTTTCTGATGAAAGTTGGTGAGATGCTACATGCAGATGGCACCAATATGGAAAGAACTGCAAAATATATAGCAGATATCATTAGGGTTAGAAATGGTCTTGGCAAATTGGTAAAATGTCTGGAAAAAAATAGATTGCAATTCAGTGAATGCAGAGGGGTTTTTTGTAGTCTGGAATTATCAACTGCACAATATTACATGATTATAGGTGTTTTCCTTGGGATTCTGTAGAAAAGGATTTGGAGCTTAGTGACAACAGTCACTGTCACACTACTGGGGAGAGAGAAGCCTGTAAAGAGGAGAGCTGCTGTTAAGTTACACATGCAGTTGAAATTGAGAGTGTTTTGAAAGGGATGGTAACCTACAGTTTGCTGCCTTGCTTTTATGAGGAGCCAGATATATCCTAGGAAAGATGATACTTGTAGTATTTTCATATAGATAGCCCAGTAAAGTTCAGGAAGTAACTGTGCCTGGGGAATTTTACCAATGTCATGTATTTTCAACATTTTCTTCTCTGTTCTGTGAACATTTAGCTATTAATACAAATTCTGTTTATTTTAAGTGGAAGAGGCTCTTCTTATGAACAAAAGTCAAACTATGGTCAGCACCAAAGCTCTTATGACCAGCAGTCAAGCTATGGACAAAACCAAGACTCTTATGACCAGCAGTCAAGCTCATATGACCAGCAGTCAGGCTATGGCCACCAGGGCTCGTATGACCAGCAGTCGGGCTATGGCCACCAGGGCTCGTATGACCAAAAGTCAGGCTATAACCAGCACCAAAGCTCGTACGGCCACTCTCAGCAATCCTACCAGTCTCAGAAGGGAGGCTATAGCCACAACAGCCAAGGTAAAGCTCGCAGGATGAATTCGATACTGGCTAGTAAATTGAGAGCAGAAACACGTGATGTTTTACACCATGAAAAAGTCGTGTTTCCTCCCTTGGATAGATTATTTGATGAATAGAGAAAACTCTTTTTTCCATGTTTATATTTTTGGGGAATGTTTGTTGAGGGCTTTCAAAACATTACATGGAAATGAAAAGCAGTCATGACCCCATAATTGTTGTGACTGGGGCAGCTTTGCAGAATCCGTGTCACTGGAGCTCTGCAGTTCCTGGGTGGAACTTTCTTCTAGTCTGTTTTGGACCTTCTTCCTGAATGAAGGTGATGTGTCTTACTCAACTGTGAAGAACTTTTGCACTTCATATTCCAGCTTTACCATACAGGTGAATCCTCAGATAGAAGGAAATGGGAAGTTTCTAAGATCTACCCCTTTTCCTCATTGAGTTTATAAAAGTGACAGGGCCCGTGCTCAGTATCCTTGTTCTGTGTTCAGTGTTCTCTTTTGTTCGTACAAACTGAAAAGGCTATATAACAGTGGAATGAAGAGTGTTCTTTGGACAATATGGTTTATTATGGAGTAATAGTTGGGAAAATATGGTGTAGTTAAACTGTGGAAATACTTGCGTTCTGAGATGCATTGTGGCCCTGGAAACCAAGGGAGATAACTGGAGCAAAGCCAAACAATGCTCCATTACTTTCTGGAATAGATAATATAAAGGAGGTGGTTAAGAATTGATGGCTTCCAGTTTTAAATAACAAACTTGAGCAATATCAATTTTTTTGTCTTCTTTTTTCTATTCCAGATGATCGTCGTGAAAAGAGCAGGTATGGAGAAGATAATAGAGGATATGGCGGGTCACAGGGAGGAGGTAGAGGGGGATATGACATGGATGGAAGAGGTCATATGTCTGGATATAGGTAAGTGATCTCATTCCAGTGCCTGCATTTTTCCCCTTATATTATTAAGCTATTTTTGGTGTGTTTATTATATGCCTTTCCTAGATTTAGAGTTCAGAGAATGGAAGGTACTTGTCTTCCAAAATTAAAAATCTGCATTGCACAGAAACAGATTTTATTCAAGAAAAGCTTTTACATACAGATAGATTGAGGCCAAAGCACTTGATTTTTTTGACACATAGCTGTATCTTGCTTATAGGAGGTCCAATACAGAAAATATTGAGAGTCTATTCCTTGAGATAAAATATTACATCAGATTAGTTTCCGATAACAAGAAACTCCAAGAGAGATTGAGAAAACTTAATAAAATGCATAGCTAAAGTAACTAACCTTTTGTCAGGGAAGTATTTTGAATTTGATGACAATAATTATGCCAAGGTTGACTGATTATCTTTCTGCTTCCTAAATAATTCATTTTTATCATAAATTTAAACTTCTGATTTGCTGTATTAACATTACCTGTTCTTTACTTGTAGTTTAACATTCCTTTGAAGTGCAGTTTTTAGTATTGGTTTAGCAATCAGTCCAAACCCATTTGTTCTAGGTAGATTTTAAATCCTTACATTACCGTTACCCCTTCTACCACTGCCTTAGGCCCTGTTTTGCTAAGATTTATGCACATGTTTAATTTTCTGCTTGCAGATGATTTTCTGCACATGTATAGGTCTGAGGGCTTGAGAGATTTGATTTAAAATCTGTTTAAATCAGCCAAATTGCATTATTATTTCTTACAAAAATGAACTATGACAATTGGTTATGTTTTATGTGCCTTTGGGTAACAATTAAAGGTATATAGAATGCGCATTAATTAAAAGGAAGAACCTTGAAGCTACCACTGAGCGTTTCAGTGCTTCAAGAAATGTCAGAATCACTCATCCTTTATACACTGCTCTGTTCTAGATTATTGCTAGAATTCCTGATAAAGGACTGGAAAGACACAGTGCTGTTTGTTTCAGCTGGTCAAGTTTAAATAAAATAGATCTGCCGTGTTAAGCTTTGGCTGCTTTTGAAGTACAAATGCTGTATTTCTATAAGTAGATATTTTTTAATGGAATATGCTTATTCTTTCTGATATTACTTTGGTACAGTCCACAGTGTGATCTGTATGTTTGAAATGAGAAAGAAAATATTTCTATTTTTAAACCATATTTAAAGTTCTCCTTCTCCCAAGGTACTCCCAAATTGCATTCATAGCTTGCTCTTTTGATGATACAGGTAGACCCTATTTCTCCTAATCAGACACAGCAGCACAATTACCAAAAGGCTATTAATAGTGTTTTGCTGTGGTCCTTTACAGTGAGTTGGATTTCATGTAATGTAAACTTAAGTAGCTAAGTAATTGCAAAATACTACAAAGAGGACTACTGGTAGACTTTATCACCCTGGAACAAACTTCTGTCCTTGCAGAATAAAGTAAGATAAATGTCTGTGAAAATAAAGCCTCTGACCCTGTCTTTCCAAGATGTGAGCAGTTTTTCTTTACCATGTTTATGTAGATAGTTATACTATCTGCCCTTGCAACCCAAAAGAAGGAAAAGAGTGGAGGTGGATAAATAAATGGGACTGACTTCATCAGAGGGAAGGCATTAGAGACATTTATTATAAAATCTGCCTGCTTCTGTTACTTATAGTGTCTTTAGTGCTTTTTATAGTGATATTTTTCTGAAACTAGAATGTCATAAATATTTCTTCAGTCTTCCTGCATAATTATGATTGAAGATTCTGTTTCTGAATCGTGTTTTTTTCCCAAAGTCATATGCTTATTAGACAAGCATAGAAGGTTAAGTTAAATAACAAACTTCAGGGGGAAAAATAACTTCAGTAAGGTAAGAAGTCATGCTTAGTACTGTGAAAATGTGGGATTTCGGGGGACCTTTTTTTTGTTTCTTTAGATTATTTTTTCATCATTTTTTCCCCTAAAAACAGCTTGTGTTGGAATGTCAGGTCCAACTCTGATAACTAGGTGGACTTTTTTGTTTGTCTTTTTATTTTCTTCTTCTATCACATTTTAACATTAAATTGTGAAAATTCCATTGCCAGCGGAAAATATCAGTTTAAAAACCTCTTCTGTATTGTTATTTGTTCTGCTGCAAAAATGTCCATTTCGTTTTTTACGGTGATTCGAATTCTGGCAACTCAAACTATGTATCATTTAAACACACTTCTCAAATATACAGTGGTTGTTTTTGGAGATTTTCCATTTCTTGTTCATTAGCATTACCAAAAATAGCAATTTAACTTGAGATCGTAGCTCACGAATATCTTTTCTGATATCTCTTGACAAAAATGTCTTGATTGACATTTCAAAGTAGTAGAATTGGGTTCAGTTTGCTGTGCAGCAAGAACGTTACCCAGTCAACTGATGTTTTTAGAGCTGCATCACCTAATCTGCTCTGCAGTGCTGGGCAAGGTTGATCTTTGAGGTCTTGCAGATAGCGAGCAGGTTCACAGTAGTTTTGAGAGGTCAGACATTCATTCCAGGTTCTGGCACATTCTTGTGTAGAACAAGCTGGGATTTTTTAGACTGTTTATTGGAAAATTAAGGAATTAACTATATACTGTGCTAGTGGGACTGATATTGGTATGTATGTTTTTGGTTAAGCCTCTGAGAAGTACAGTGAGGATACAAAGTAGGGTCACTTTTTTCATCCTGGAAGAGCCATCCAGGCAGTGGAGGAACCATGTCAATACCGTTGTCCTTCTGTTGAAATGAGAGGACTAAATGGGAGAAATTTTGCCTTTAAATTGCACATCTATTCTGTTTTGGTAAAACTACAGAAATGCAGTTTAAAAAGAGGATTTGCCTTTGAGTTAGGATGTGTCACTGAAATCCTAACTTTACTTGACATAGGTTTTTCTTGTACAGGCTTAAGCAAATAATTACTTACTGCATCTTAATTACTACAGTAGTTGTTCTGAGTGGAAATTAGTGTATAATGATATAAAAAACCTGTAGCATAGTGAAAATGGTTTATAAAAATCTATTGTTTGTGTTCACAATTAATATTCAACCAATATTATACATACTTGAGTTTAATCTTTGGAAAAACATTAACAGAGGCAATAAAAACATAGGTAGCAAAAAAAAAAAGCCATCTGGCAATGATTGATGGGTGCACTAAGCACTCCGTTCTTGTTCATGAAAATACATTTGTACATGTGACTCCTACGTACTTGCTGAGACATAGATGCATGTTAGAGGCTAAAATTTGGTTCCTAGATTCTTAGTGCTGTTCTGCCAGTCAAGTTATTGGAAAATGATTCCAGCTGAAGTAAGCAATGTTCAGATGAAGCATCACCCATTGGAAAGTAAATAGAATTAGATGTGTGACATAGTACAGGGGAAAAAAAACCCGATAATCTAAATTACTTTTTTTTTCCTGACATATAAATTTTATCACGGAGGATAATGCCACATACACATTCTGTCTGCTTGCAGTTCAGTCTCTTTTATTTATTATCTTTCATGGTGGCATTGCTGAATTTTAGCTACTGTTTCGTGATTGTTTCGAAGGATATGAAAGCAAAACTCCTTTTGATCAGCCATCAACTTGGTCTACGTGCAAGGCTGAAAGAGCAACAGACTGTAAAACACTGCAATTAAGTATTTCCCAGGCTCTGTCACGTTAGTGGGAGGTAATTTCATTGCTGTGATTAAGGCTACATTTGAGCTCTAGTTGCGGCATAAATCAGGGACTGCGGAAACAGCCGCCTGGAACCAATTTCCGTGTTTGAATTTGCGTGGTGCAAGCATGGCCACATGTCTTTCTTGCTTGTTAAAAGTCTAAAACTAAGTTTGCAGGAAGGTGCTAAGAGATAAATAATAAACTCAATGAGAGTAATACTCATAACCATCTGCTTCTGCTTTGAGCACTACGGTTTTTATACACCTTTCATATATACTGCAGATGTGAGCTTCTCCTCTTGGCTTATTTAATACTACTGTCTTATGTTCAAGCCTCTGGAGATCTTAGGCAGCTTTGCCCGCTATTTTTAGGAGTACAACACTAACTTTGTAAATTCCTGTGGAGGGGAACTGAAATATGGGGCAAATTTTTGTCTATTACAGACTTGAGGGAGGTTTTAGTTAGGTTCATTGTGTGAGACTAAGCAGAAGATGACACCCTGTAGCATCTTGGGCAAAAGCTTGTTCTACAGAGAGTAATTAGAAAGTGCTGATTGCACTAGCATATGCATCCAGATTTACAAATTGTGACTTTTTGTAGATTATATATATCCAGCTCCATCAGATCTCAGAATCATTGCACATACATTTTACCTTAGCATCCTATACATGCTTCATCCTGGTTGTGTTGGTCATAAATGATTTTCTGTATATTTTAGGAAGTTTTGTTTATTTATTTATTTATCTCTGCTGCTGTATACTTTCAAATCAGAAAATGTACGTGTGCTGGTTAATGGCTCTCCTGATGAATCAGGAGCGTGATCCAGGGTTTGAAATCTGGGATAATGTTTGCATGATTGCTGAAATCACTGTTGTAGTATCTGTTATTTCTGAGTTAATATTCCAGAGAAGCAGGCTTCCTACTGGTGATCATTGTGTCATAACAAAGTTGTCTTTAAATGAAGTGAATTGGAGGTGGCAGAAAGATATTTACAGTAAAATTTCCTTTTTATGATCACCACTGTGTTTTTAGCATCAGTCTTTGAAAATAGCCAGCTTTGAATAACGATCAACTCTAATGTACCATGTCATATTAATTAATTTTACCCCTTTAATGAGCAGAACTAATTGCTTATGAGTAAATAATGCAGTCATTCCATGTTCGTATGTTTTCTGTGGAATAGTAATTTAAAATCTGCCACAAAAAGTATTTCAGGAAGAGGCCCAGGAAAGGTGATATTCTGTGATAGTATATGTGAGTATTATATATATATATCATGGAAGGCCATCAGTGTCCATGCAGGGAAAATGACACTATCAATGCAGTTTTGATAATATCCATTGAAACCTTAATGCTCTTTGCCCCTCATTTTGGCCTTTTTTAACCTGACCAATGTTAAGTAAGCTATGCCTTCCATTCGTGGCTGTACCGATAAACAGATATACAGTGTCCCAGGGAAATTACTCCCTAATTTTTTTTCACTGCCTTTTGCTGGGGCGCATGCGTCCCGTGTTTGGAGGCCACGTTTGGAGGTGTTGGTAGTTAGACTGAGAGCTGTCATGACTGGGCACGGATGGCCTGATTTTCAGGTAGCGGTTGTATTCTCCATGCAGGGAAGGACAAGCAGGCAGTTGTACAAGGCACTACAAAACAGTCTTTACAAGAGATGATTATTGACTTTCAAAAAAAACCCCAGCAATTGTATTTTTTCCTGAAGGCTTCGATTATTGACTATATTATATTCATGCCGTAACATGGATGCGGAATGTTGTGGAAAATCCTACCAGTATAAACATTTGCGTTAACATAGTGGGAGTTTATTTTCATGCACATAACAAATGGAGGCATATTGTCCTGTTTAAGGTTCCCTCCTAATCTTGGAAAATTTATGTGTGTAATCTCTTAACTTGGTCTACATTTTGTGCCACAGGTTTCAGAATGAGTGAATTAAAACTGCACGGCCTCTGCTTTTCAAGCTCACACACACACACCTTCTCTGTAATATCAAGTGCTAGTAGTACCGTAGGTCCCTGCAGACCCTTTCTCAGAGAATGGCTGATATTGCTAGTTTGCCTCTGATATTTAGATACATGACAATGGAAATTAAATAACTCTTTTTACCTCCAGGAAAGTACTAAAGTAGTAATTACTCCAAAGTAGCAATTACATCTTCTACAATTAAAGCCCATTAACCTTTATGAAAAGAATGTTTCTGTTTTAATTCATAATAGCAGTCACTTTGGCTTATGGGATGGGAGGAAGTATTGAAGAATAAAAGAAAAAAAGACGTGTATGTGTTAGCTTAAATCACTCCTTAGGACTCTCCTCCAGTATAGCACCCTGTGAGATTACTCACTTTCCTGTAATTTAATTTTTGAACACAAATAATCAGTGAGGAGAACATAAAGATGGTGCTTTAGCTGTTAGACAGTAACTCTCAACTTGTGATCAGTTAACTGTAGATTGAGCCTTGGGCTCAGCACATAGAGACTTAAGGAAGAAATCATTTCTTCAATTTTTCCTCTGCAGTGGTGGTGACCGTGGTGGCTTCAAAAATTATGGTGGTAAGTGCCGAGTATCCAAAAATGTTTCAGTGGAAATTCTTTATAAATCTAAAAGCCACCAATATCTTGTTAGAAGCATAATAACATTTTGGTGAGGCTGGTGTGTTCGTGAGTTTTAATAGCCAAACTTTTAGCCATAAACTGGATTTTTCCTTTGTCAAATTGCATGAAAGAATTTGTGGAGCCAGTGACATTCGCCGGATTTTTTTGTTGGTATTGTTACAAATCCTGCTTAGAAAGGTACTAGAGAAAAAAAAAAATGTGGTAAACTGCTTGGTAATCTGACAACCAGCATTTGCAAGATAACACCAGCATAAGATCAGTGTGGCAACTGCCACACACTGCAAATTAAGAATATAAGAACATGTTAATGTCCTACAGATGTCTTCTATTGAGCATTTTAATTTAAATATTCTCTAAATCTGTAGTTAATGTCTTAGATATTAGATGCATTGTATATGTAGTTTAAATATTTTGGCTTTGTTTTGTTTTTTATCACCTTTTTTTTTTCTAAAAATAGTCTTTTTTTTAATCCATTTCATAGGTCAAAGGGATTATGGACAGAAATCAGATGCTGGTAAGAAAACAAGCAGTGGTTGTGGGGAGGGGATTAGATCTTATGTCATTGCTTCTAAAATACACGTCTAGATAGATGGATATGGCTGCAGTTTTCATGGCTCAAAATCAATTTAGTTAAGACTTGCTTTTCTTAAAAGATTTTTTTTTTTATTGAGGTGAATGTGAGATTTTGAACATTTTTTTATGCATTAAGTAAGAAATATGTTGAATTTCAGATCAAATCAAGCCAAACAACTAATTTCACTTCCATAATACTTCTTCTAAATGAATGTTATTTAAAATGTATATTTCTGATGGATTTGGATGTCCCAAGGACAGGTTGAGTGTGCAGCATCTCTAATGCACTGCAACATCTAAAAGTGCTGTACATGCACTGCTGAAGTTAATGATGCTTCAGGATTATGCTCCTACTTGTCTTCTGTTTCACACAAGACTCTTTAAGGATTTAAGGGTCTGGTCCCAGCCAGCTGGGACCTGAACTTAAAGTACTGCTTTTATTGTTAACCACAAAATTGTGTGCTAAACATAGTTTATTTTTTCAATAGATTCAGAGTCTGACAACTCTGATAACAACACCATCTTTGTGCAAGGACTTGGAGAGGATGTTTCAACAGACCAAGTAGCAGACTACTTCAAACAAATAGGCATCATAAAGGTATGCAAAATGAGAAAATATTGCTATGAAGGAACAGTTCGTATATTGAAAATATACTGGTATCATTTGAAGCAGATGCTCATTCAAACTTCCAGAACTGTAGGTATTTTTATCTGGATTTCCAGATGACAGCCCATTTGAAAGAAATTGCTGATGGTGCTAGCTTAGTAGTGACGTTTAGATTGATTTGGATCTCTTCCAGTCCTTTAGTCTTTATAACCCTTAACATTGCCCCCAATCTGCTTTGCCATCCTAATATTTGATAGCAAATAAGCCTCCATATTCCTGTGGCTGTTTCTTGTGTTTCTGCAATTCTAAATGAGGACTTCCTGCGCTTGACTTTCAATTTTTATACAATTTTGGCCCGTGGTTATTTCATGGAGAACAGCAAAGCAGTATCTCCTTCAATTAAAAGCATCTGTTTTTACAGTCTTAACTTGAAGAAAATATTCTTTCTAATGATATTTACTGATGTTTTGGCCGTGAATCAACTTTCCCACTATTCTTCCTATACTGAGAATATATACCAAGGAAATAACATCTCTTTTCAGACCAACAAAAAGACTGGCAAACTTATGATAAACCTTTATACTGATAAGGATACTGGCAAGCCAAAGGGAGAAGCAACGGTATCTTTTGACGATCCTCCTTCTGCTAAAGCAGCCATTGACTGGTTTGACGGTGAGATTACCTGTTCTTTTCATTATTCACACATCTAGCCTGCAGGGGAGGAAGCAGTTCAAAGCTTATTAGGGCTGCATGCTCCTTTCTGTATTCTTTTTTAGAAGAAAGACCTGTATTTCATAGCATTTTGTGTGTGCTGGCTTTTTCTCATTTGCTTGGAACAGGCGGTAATTAGGAACACAGATGTATATTTAGTGAGACAAGGTTTGCTGCTGTGCCTCAGTTGTCCTTACTTGAAGTGTGAGGGCTGGTGTTCATCTCATTCAAGATATGTAATTTCCTTTTCAGTCCAATGGAACTATAACCTGTGTTAGCATGTGGGATGATTTCCTACAACCTTTATTCCTATATTATTAGTGCTGTGATAGCATTCTTAGATTTCAGCAAGGGTTAAGACCATCTTGTGCCAAATGTTTTGTATGTACCTGGTGAAGAACAAGTTCTTTATTTATAGATTTAGTGGAGAAAGCAATCAGATTCCAAAAATAAACCAAAAGCCTTCAGGATTGACGCAGGGAACACAGTGGTATCTACTGTAATAATAAACTACTTTTTAAAGTGCCTACTCCAGGGACCTTGTGTGCCCAGCGAAATTTAGTAATCTTGGGCAATAACAAAAGTTCATACACTGCTTTTGGGATGAAACAATAATGAAAAAAAAAAATCTGTCATTAAACACTACTTTTTGGCTTATATTTTGCTAATGAAGTGCATACACATTTTGATTTATGAGAGTAAAACAAATACAGCTATATTAGATACTGATGCAATCCTCTTTGTTCTGTGACAAATCTTGCATTGCTGTTGCATTGAGACTTTTTGTTTTAAAAGTTCATATCTTTCCCGTTTGGGGGAATATTTTGTTTTTGTAATGGCTGCAGACCTGAAAAAAAAAAAAAAAAACTCGTTGCTTGACATAGGGGAAAGAGAAGCAGAGTTTGGACACACCTAAGCTACCTGTCCATGAGCATGGCAAAAATGTATTACATATTCTTACGATATCTCTAATAAGTTGCACTTTGCATTTTAATCAAAAGAAACATGTTTTGCTTTATGGAAAAGCTAGTAAGTACCTTAGTGGTTTCCATCTCACATGTGGGGCGGTGCTTTTGAAAATAAGAGATTTACTCCAAAATGTCAGTGTCTTAAGAGACTTTGTGTTGAATTGGTGTGTGCAAATCCGTTGCTCTTTTTAACTTGCTGCTGTGCTGTTGAGTGGTAGTCATCTCTGTCTCACTTTCCATCTTTCCACAGGAAAGGAATTCAATGGCAATGTTATCAAAGTTTCTTTTGCAACTAGAAGGCCTGAATTCATGAGAGGAGGTGGAGGTGGTGGACGTCGAGGTAGGGCTAAAATCTGTAGATTTCAAATTCTCTTTGAGTAGTTAAATATCTTTTTTAACTATTAATAGTTTGTAAGGAAAAAAAAGTTTTTTTGTAAGATCTGGAATCTTGCAGTGATTTGTAAAAGTGTGTGGATCTTTGGGACTCTGGCATGAAAGGCTGAAATAAAGAGAAAGACAATTAAAGTAAAACTGAAATCTATAATCTGCTCTTTCTCACCGCATAGACTTTATGCTTCCCTTATGAACAGGACCCTCCAGTTTGAGTATCATTATTGCTTGTAAAGAGATAGTAAAACAGTGACCCTGAGGCTGTACAAGTTTGCACATATGCAAGTGTTAATCCCAGTGAATGTTTACTTTTTACTGCAAAGTCTTGAGAAACTCCACATGATATTAAGTGAAGTAAATTATCCAACTCCTGCTGACTTAGAGCAGCAGTTGGATGTTTGAGTCCCTTAATTAAACAGAAATTAAACTCCCTGATTCTGCATGGTAGACTGCCAACAAATTTTAGTTCTTAAGTTAGGCAGTTTTGAAGGATGATCAAAACATTCTTCAAGAACTTCTCTTAGTTTTTGATGCAGAATGTAGGAACTGTGTTGCCTCTGCATTTGTGTCAGATGCACCCTGACATTAATCCAGACAGGGTGTTTTTAAAGTTTGATTTGTTTTGGGACCAGCGCTGGCTATATGTGATTGATATATTCAAATGATATATATATTCAGTCTTTACAGAATTTACACATAGTGTATTTATATTTGTACATCGAGAATTCAAGCTGGTCAAATTCCCTTTTATAGCTGAAAAATAATTTAGAGAACATATGTGATGGTGCAGACTTCTGCCTACATCTTCCAGCTACCTAACAGTAAATCCAGCATTAAAAAAGTAATTCTTGAATGATGTATTTTGCAGGAGTACAATTGTTTGTCCTTGTCACTAGCAGCTTATTTCAAAGTCTCTATGCTTCAAAGATTTGCTTAGTAGGGATTTGATTACCTCAATTGTTTTCTCTTTCTTTCACCTGGAAGGTCTTGCTGTCACTTGGGTTCTGAAGCCAGTGACAGTCCTTAATAAATGTTTCTCATGTATAGGTCATTAGACACTTCCCCTCCTTCATTCTGATTATAATTCTGTCTACAGGTTCACGAGGTGGATATGGAAGAGGTGGGGGCTTCCAGGGTAGAAGTGGGGAACCCAAAAATGGTGATTGGGTTTGTCCTAACCCGTAAGTGTCATTTTAATTGGGCAGTGGTGTTTCATGTGTGCTTTTTTTGTTTCTTAGCAACTAAGTCTGGTGAATTCTCTTTTCTAGGGCCTGCAGTAATATGAACTTTGCCCGCAGGAATTCCTGCAATCAGTGTGGTGAGCCCAGACCAGAAGATTCACGTCCATCAGGAGGTAAAAAGCAAAAATAGTGAAAAGTGTCAAAGATATTCTACAGCTTTTTCATGAGTCCAGATGATGTATTCATTTTACCTTTTCCTCCCTAGATTTTCGTGGGAGAGGTGGCTATGGAGGCGAAAGAGGATATCGAGGGCGTGGTGGCAGAGGCGGAGATCGGGGAGGTGGCTATGGTGGTAAAATGGGTGGAAGGTAAGCGGGTCCTTTACTTGTCTGGCTATGCAGAATACACATTGTGGGACTGATGCAGACTGAGGGATAACAGTGCTGTTTATGTGTGTGCACAACTGTGCCATGAAAGCATGAATTACTGATAGGAGCTTTCAGGGAAGATGAGTCAATTTGCTGGGTGAATGTGCTTTGTGAGCAGTGTTGGGTAAAGCTATTTAAAACAGGAAGAACACCCAGAAGTGGCTATCAAGATGTTTGATGGAAAGGACTATTATTTAGCTTGCTTCAAGGATTTCCTATGTCTTTTTTTCTTTCTCTTTCAGAAATGATTTCAGAAATGATCAACGCAACAGGCCATACTGAAGACCACTGTGAATGTTTTGTCTGTCTTCTTGATGCGTTTGATAGTGAAATTGCCAGAGTTTTGCCTGCCGCTTCACCCATGGCCTCTTTGGATAGTGGAATTGAGTGAAATTAGGTTTTTATTTTGGTGGGAGGGACTAGGGCAGTTTGGGAGGATTTTTTTTAAGAAAGACATTAACAATTAATCTTTGATTTCAACATTATCTCTTCTTTTTCCTCACATACCTCTTCAACAGACCCCGAGACGGAAAAGGATAAACTGTAAAATATTGCCAAAATATGAAGTGTTTTGTAATACAACAATAAATGCTGATTGTTTTATTTGTGAAATCTGCTGTTTTCCAGTTACTTCAGGAGCACATACTTCTTTCGGTATTCCTTCAGTATTCCTTGTCTTCCTGTAGTATGACCTACGTAATAAATAGGGTCTTGCTTGAAAGTGCACTGCTGCTTTGTCCCTAGCTCTGTATGCTGTTTGCAGAAATCTGCAGTTAAGTTGGTGGAGAGCCTCCTTGCTCTTAAGACCTGCCAGGTTTGGAAGTAGTTCTTGTTTCTCTGCTCATTTTTAATTCCCCTCTTGGAGATGAGTGTTGGTTGCATTTTATGCTACATGTGCATTGGTGTGTCCTGCAGCTTTCGTGAGGAGCAGGGAGATGGCAGTGTGTTCCCATATTGCCAAGGACCTCACGCTGTCCGGACAGTGATAAATCAGAAAACAATGTGGAATTGCTTCAGGAAAGATAATTTGCTACATATCACTGTACCTTTTAGTTGCTTTGGAAATGTGTGTGATAGCCAAAAAAAAAGCACTAAAGGCAGCAGTTTTATCTATTAGATAAGGCACACGTGAGATCCAGGCAGACAGGTTGGGAGCACTTTATGATCTTACTCCTCTACATGCTCCTTCACTCCAGTTTATTCCACTTTCCTTCCCTGTGCTCCGCTCTTTGTTATTTTACACCCTCTACTTTACTCCACTTTGCTCCTCACCACTGCTCACCCCTTTACTAGGGAAGCACAGCTCCTTTTATGGCTCATGCAGTTTCCAAGCCTGTTTTCCCCCCAGGCTAAGACTTAATTCCTTTAAACACGCACCACCCAGCCAAGTTTCTAAGTCCAGCATGCAAGTAAACCACAAAGCTGCTGGAGCTGTCACCAGCTCCACTCCCTTTCCAGCCTAGCCGTGGTATTAAATGTTTGTTCTGTCTGTGATTGATATTTTCACTTTCACAGAAGTCTTCAAGTGGTTTTACTGATAGTGTTGCTTTTTTATATATTTTTTCTTCGTTTGAGGAAACTGAGGCACAGATGCCCATAGGCAAGTAGCTTTTTGCTTTTAATAGGTCAACAGATGAACTGAAAAGGCTGAGCTGGAAACACAGAGCGTGTCTTGCAAATCCTGCTTGGAATTTGAGTCCAGTGGGTGCTCTGCAAGAAATCGGTAGGAATCCACCTGAAGGGGACTCATCAGGAAAAGGGAAGGGAAGATCTGCCATCCTAGCTGAGCAAAGAGCTGGTGACAACTTCTCCCTACATCCTTTGTCTCTTCATGATCTACCCACTAATACTTTTATTTTTAAGCAGCAAGGTTCCAGTTTTGGAAGTTGGGACCGTGTGGAATGCTGCTGGCTTATTTATAAAAATATATCTCGTCCTTGCCAAGCTCAGCGATGCCTTTATAGTGAGCAGGGTAACGGAAGGATGCCAGCGCAGGGGGAGGCACGCGATCACTGCAGGGCTGAAATGCACCAAAACCAGCTGAACAATTTCAGAAGCAGCCAAATAATTCCAGTGCAGTTTCCATAAGGCCAAACCCAGCCCATTGCAAGGCACTAGTGATACTGTAATAAGTAGCTCAGATGATACCGCAGGGCTGCAGAGACGGGGGAGCTGCAGGACGGGCTGCCCCGAGCCAGCCGGAGCCTCGGGGCTTTCAGGGCCGGCATCGGCCCGAGCTGTTCTGTCTGATCCAGAAACAGCCATTCTGATTTCCAGGGGAACAAAGAGCTTGTTGTGGTAGCGAGTCCTGGTAGATGAGGCCTGCTAAAGCCCGTGTTAAATCGCTCTGCGTTGCCTCGCAAAGCTTTTACAGTGCAACACAGATGGCAAAACGCCCCTGAAGCTGCAAAAAGGCTCAAAAGACTCTATGTTCAACGTTCCTCTTTTTTTGTCTTTTATTTTCTCATTATTTTAATATGACAAAGTCTGCTGGCACTCAGGTGAATTCCTGCTGCTCAGAATCGCTGCGCAGAGTTTGAACAGCCCTCAAGGCAACTAATCCATGAAACTGCACTGAGCAAACGAAGCCCAACCTGTGCCCGTGCATCTGTAGGACTGCAGCTGACATACGTGTGCCGAGAAGGGTTGTTCGGAGCAGCCACGTCCATTGGATCCAGCTTCTCCTGACCTCGGAGACTTCCCGAGAACTCTGCACAGCCAAGGTAAAGCCAGGGAAGGTGCTCGTGCCTTTGAGGGGGGTCTTTTCTTTTAAAATTTCTGCTGAGTTATCATTTCTGGTACTGAGGTAGGCAGGGTGCTGGGCTAGACACTTTCTATTTGGTACATTAAGGGTCTGGAGCTCCTTTGACTTGGAGAGTTTGTTGTGCCCAGATGAAACACCCAAGAAAAGAGAGTCTGAACAGAAGAACTTCACCCCAGTGATCTGCGGAGCGAGATGCTCTCCCATCTTGTCGAAGGACCTCGGGCAGGTCAGAGCAGAGAGGCAGCACGTGAAAGGGCGAGAGGGAAGGGGATTCTGGGGCTGCCCCTGCCCGCCCTGGGCTGCAGGATCCCAGCTCTGATGACGCGGATCGGATGCCTTCCAGCAGCAGAATCAGCATGTTCAGCATTGCCCCATGGCACCCCCAATGCTCTCCAGCTCTTGCAGCTTTTGAGCAGCAACATCTCGAGAAGGACCATTCTCCAGAGGAGATATCCAGAGTGAACGGCATGGAGCAACTCAGATGCGCTCCTGGTGCAAAACGTTGGAGGCTTTAGCTGGTGCCTCTTGTTCATCAAGTCCATCAGGGTGCGAAGTGCTGCAGAGGATGCTGCTGCTGCAGTTTGCTTATCAGTTTTGGTAAACACTGAAGTTGTTCAGAGGACTCTCACATCAGCGAAGGGCTGTTTCACCGACGGCTGCTGGTTTAAAGCTGTTGGGGAGGTCACCTCTGCAGGAAGCAGATTGTGACTCGCTGGAGTCGCACGCTCTCTAAGAGTGATGAACAAGCTGTGGTTACCCCAGACGTGGCCTGTGGCAACATCAGTTAGCTCTCCGTGAGGTTTCCAGGTTAATATTGATATCATCCTTTACACAGACTCTGGATCTCCAAGCTCAAGCGCTGGAGACCTCTCAGGAAAGGCTCTGCAAACCGAAGTAGCTGACGACCCATTCTGGATTACATTCAAGGGAGATAGGAGTTTCTCTAGACACCAAAGGATCTGGGAATGCCTGAGCAACTGGAGCTTGTATGGATCAACTTCTCACGCTCTCCTGGGATCCTTACTGGTGGCTTACATAGGCTTAACTTCTAAAGTAAAGGGCAGAGATCATTAGGATTTGAGCTCCTTATGCCACGCTTCTGAGCTGATGTCTAAAGCTGAGTTTGAAATCTGTCCACCTCTGCACAAGAGAGTCCCTCTGCTTCGGAACTCATTGTGATAAAGGCAGCTGGATAAACCCTTCCACCCTCAGGTCTCCTGAGATGTGATTTGGCACCGAGCACGACCGAACCCCTCTCAGCTCCCGTGCCGAAGCCCTAAGGCCGAGCCCAGCTGCAGCAGGAAACGCCAGGTCAGCAGGTCTGGGCGCAGGTGCCCTCCCAGACACTTCCCCCCGTTACAATAACTTGGGGTTGGCGTTTCCTGCTGCTCCTGGGTCTGGGCCAGCCGCTTGCTCATCATCCATACTCTTAAGTGGAACAGCAGATGGGATCAGTCGCTTCCTAGAGACGACGCAAACACGGATGCGTTTGCAGACAGAGCTGCTCTTGTTTTGCAAGGAGGCCTTGCTCTGACCTGCCCCATGGAGCCGCCGGCGCTTGCAGCGCCCGGCCAAGCCCTCCCGGTGCCGCATCCTGCTGGGCGCCCTGCCACGTGCCCGCGGGCCTCCCGCCTCCCCTGCTGCCCGCGAGCCTGAGCTTGTGGCCCAGCCTCGACTCTGCGTTTCCAGCCTCCCCCTCCTGCCGTGCTCTGCGGGTCCCTTTCCCTCCACTTTAAAGCCACTTTGCTCCCCACCGCGGTCACTCCCGCCGGCTGGCGCAGTGCTCCCCTTGCTTCGGATTTTGGCACCCTTAGGAAGAAGAGGAGGCCCGAGAGCTGTAGCAGAGGTGTGCTGCTGAGGCTGGCACAAAGACAAGCTGACACACGTCATGTCCTCTGTTTTTTCTGAACTGAAGTGGAATCGAGACATGCCATTGCTCCAGGCACATGAAAACAAAGCAGTAAAAAAAAAAAAATACTGCAAGGAGTAAACAGAGCTGTTGTCACTGGAAAGAGCCAGGATACAACCGCGGGTCCCAGGAGGACGCTCAGCTGTGCGGGACCTGCAGGCCGGGCTGTAACTGGGCCTGGCCCAGGGGTTTGGGCTTGCGCAGGCCCCTCCAACTGCACACGTGTGTGTGCACGGGGGTGGTGTGCATGGGGTATGTGCGTGTGCACGGGGGTGTGGATAGTGTGTGTGCATGTGTGTGCTTGGGGTGTGTGTGCGCAGGGTGGCATGGGGGGGTGTTTGCACACAGGGGGTGTGCATGGGGTATGTGTCTGTATGTGTGTGCACAGCAGTGTGTCTGTGTGCACAGGGGTTGTGCACTGTGTTTGTGAGTTTTGTGTGCGCACGTGTGTGGGTGTGTGCATGCATGGGGGTGTGTGCACGGGTCTTCAGGAGGGTGTGTGTGCCGCGGGTGTGCATGAACTGTGTGTGTGCACGGGGGTTATGCACTATGTGTGTGCACTGCCGGGGGCTGTGCACAAGTGTTTGTGTGCACAGAGGGTGTGTGCCCAGGGGTGTGCATGGACTGTGTGTATGCAGGGGTACGTGTGTCTGCGTGTGTCCGTGTCGGTGTGTGCATGTCTGTGCCTCTGTGTCCATGTCTCTGTGTCCGTGTGTGCGTGTCCGTGTGTCTGTGTGTCCATGTCCGTGTGTCCATGTCTCTGTGTCTGTGTCCGTGTGTTCGCTCCATGTGTCCGTGTCTCTGTGTCCATGTCCATGTGTCTGTGTCCATGTGTCTGTGTCCATGTCCGTGTGTCCATGTCTCTGTGTCTGGTCCGTGTGTCCGTGTCTCTCTGTCTGTGTCCGTGTGTCTGGTCCATGTGTCCAGTCCGTGTGTCCGTGTCTCTGTGTCCCTGTCTGTGTGTCCATGTCTCTGTGTCCGTGTCCATGTGTCCGGTCCATGTGTCCATGTCTCTGTGTCCGTCTGTCCGGTCCGCGTGCCCGTGTCCGCGCGCGCGCACGGCGGGGCGCAGCAGCGGGTGTCGCCGGGCGG
>PTEX01000054.1:1915440-2042787 GCA_003342815.1 Eudromia elegans | reverse complement strand
GTGTGTGAGTGCAGTGTGTGCACGGGTGTGTGTGTGCACGGGTGTGTGAGTTAGTGTGTGCGTGTGTGTGTGTGCAATGTGTGCATGTGTGTGTGTGTGCAATGTGTGCACGGGTGTGTCTTAGTGTGTGCATAGAGTGTGTGTGTGTGCAATGTGTGCACGGGTGTGTGTGTTAGTGTGTACATGAATGTGTGAGTGCAATGTATGCACAGGTGTTCGTGCGCACGTGTGTGTGCACGGATGTGTGTGTTAGTGTGTGCATATGTGTGTGTGCAATGTGTGCACGGGTGTGTGCACGGGTGTGTGTGTTAGTGTGTGCATGTGTGTGTGTGTGCAGTGTGTGCATGGGTGTGGGCACGATTGTGTGTTCACAGGTGTTTGTGTGTGTGCCCGGGTGTTTGTTAGTGTGTGCAGGTGTGTTTGTGTGTGTACACGTGTATGTGTGCATGCGTGTTTGTGCTGGGGTGTCCCCACCATCGCGATACCCCCCCGTGCTGGCAGTGCCTGGTGGCATCTCCCACGTTGGCTCCCAGAGCAGTCTCACTCCCAGGACCGAGTCCCATCGACCGCTTTCCACAGCAGCAGGCGTCCGTGCCTGTCGCTTCCCAAACCTATCCGCAGGGATCGATATCCAGGGACGGGCTGTGCGGGGGGTGGGCGCGGGGTGGTCGCCCGCAGCCCCAGCTCTGCTCGGGTCTCCCGTCAGCCCCTGTGCTGTGGTCATCCCTTCCCCTTTGCTCGGGCAGAGCCGGGTATGAGGCTTGGCTGGTGGACAGGGCTGGCCGGAAGGGTTTGAGCTGCCGTTTGCCTCGGCGTTGATCCGGGGAACGTTTGCAGAGACGCTTGGCTCGAAAGCCCTGGCAAGCCCTGGTGGATTAGCTGGGATTTCTCACGTGCTTTGGGATGAGAAGTGCACAGAAGTGCTCGCAGACTTGTTTTAACGCGTAAGCTGCTTGTGCGAGGAGATGCTGCTGGCTCCGAGGAGGTGTTTTATAGATGTGCTCGTCCCCGTGGGCACAGGCCTCTCACATCGCCTGAGGAGAAGCAAAAATGACCCATAGGATATTTAATGTTCAGAAAATCAATAGCTTAAAAATAGTTTAAGGAAGACACAGCTGTGAGGGCAGAGAGCTTTGAAAGGTGCTGGTTGGGGTTCCTCACTTGTCACTTCCAAGGACTTTTGCCTTGAAGCTTCAAGGCAGGTCCTGGGATCCTGGCAGGTCCCAGGCAAGGGCGCTGGGCAAGTTCCTGGCATCTCTTTGTCTCAGTTTCCCCCCAGTCCTGCCCTTTCCAGGGACTTTGGGCGCATAAATGCACTGCAAATGTTAGCGACAAGGATGAGAAAGTTTGTCTAACTGGAAAACTAAACCAAACAACTGATTTTGCTTTAAAGTGGAAGCTGAAATTCTTGTAAAGCATCAAATAGTTCTGGTTACTTGGGGCTTTGGGAAAACCGCTGCCAGTCTTTGCTTGTAAAGCTTTTTTTTCTTTTTTTTCCCCCCATTGCCTTTAATATAGCCAAACTTGGCAACAATGGGTTGTGTAAACTTAGACGTGAGAGTCTGAGAAAATGCCTCGCTGTGTTATTTTCCTGGCTTCTGCCCTTGCTTTCACTGCATCTGTAATGATCGCAGCTACAAAAACAAACAGAGAAGGAAAGGGAAGAGGTTGGGAACTGAGTTTGGAGCACGTGTGTTGTTATCTGCAGACCGCAGGCAGGAGGAGGGGGATGCTCCGTCGTCCCCGGCGCTGCCTGCCGGCCTGTGCCCAGCAGCAACATCAGCGCGTGGCAGCCCCAAACCCGTGTGGGTTTGTGACACGGGAGCAGCCCCAAACCCATGTGGGTTTGTGACACGGGAGCAGCCCCAAACCCATGTGGGTTTGTGACACAGGAGCAGCCCCAAAACCCCTGTGGGTTTGTGACACAGGAGCAGCCCCAAAACCCCTGTGGGTTTGTGACACGGAAGCAGCCCCAAACTCCTGTGGGTTTGTGACACGGGGGCAGCCCCAAACCTGTGTGGGTTTGTGACACGGGAACAGCCCCAAACCCATGTGGGTTTGTGACACGGGAGCTGGTGACCGTGTTTGGAGTGTCGAGGGCTTCTGGCACTCAGGGCGAAGGACCAGATAAGGGATTTGCAGGACAAGCCACAGGTCTCTTGTGCCAGGAGGAAAAAATAGTGAGAAGTTTGAGGGAAGCAGAGTGTGGAGACGGAGAGTGGGGTTAAAGGACAGATATCCTCATTCCTGTTCCTTCTGTTGTTGTTTTCCTGCCTTTCCTCCTTGCCTCATGTTACGGTGGCGTCTGGTCTCTGAGGCCCTTTTTCCACCTTGGATAACCGAGAGCTCATGTTTAATATCCACCCTGGGCTCTACTCACATCTGCTGGGAGATGCTGGGGTGTCTGGACAGGCTCTGGGATGGGGCTGGTGTTAATTTGGGGTGCTGGGAGCAGCGGTGCCCAGCTGAGGGCACCTCCGAGTGTGTGCGCCTGCCGGGGGTCCTGTTGGTTCCCGTGGGGCCTCCCCGGGCAGCGCCGCGGAGCCGGGCACGTCAGGGACGGGGATGGGGCAGCCGTGGGGTGGGCTCTGTGGGGCTCTGGGTCTGCGGGGGCGGCCGTTCCCCACAGCTGCCGGGTGCTTCTCGTGTCGGAGAAACCGGAGAAGAGGAGGAGGAGGGCGAGGAAGGCTGGGCTAGGGAAGCAGGAATGAAATGCAGCTGCTGCTGGTGAGATCTAGGCCTTTATTCAACGGGAAAGCAGCTGCCAGCCCCGGAGGCAGGTTGTGCACCACACGCCCTGGGGATCCTTGCTTTTGTTTAGGGATGCGGTATTTATCACCCTGCTCTGCAGCATCCCGGCCAAGCAGAGGGGCAGGCAGGAGCCATCCGGAGCTCTCTGGGTCCCCCAGTAAGGGAGGGTCAGCCCGGAGGGGCTGAGCGCCTGCCCCAACGTGCACACGCCAAGCAGGGACACGGGGCTCTGCTGGAGGGGCTGCAATTGCAGTGGGGGGAGTGGGAAAAACGAGGGTTGTTTAAATGTCTGGGGGATGGAGAGGGCACAGGGGCAGCGAGGGGCCGATCGCTGAGCTCCTCTACTTGGAGGAAAGCGGGATCCGTGTCCAGGTGGAGCGGAGGGGCCGTGGGCGATGCTTCGTGCGGCAGCGGAGGGGGCCCGTCCGGGCGCTTCGGGAGCTGGGACCGTGGAATTGTGCTGGAAGGGCGAGCGGCCGCGGGGCTCCTGCTGGGGCCTGTTGTTGTCCCGGCTGCTCGGGAGCAGACGGGCGCATTGTGCGAGCGCCGGAGCAGACGGGCGCATTGTGCGAGCCCGGCTGCCTTCCGCCCGCCCGCCCGCACCCCAGGGCAAGGTGTTTCCTCCCTCGGCCTCCCTGCAGGGTCCTCAAGAGGTCCCAGCAAAAGCCCGTGATGGAAATGGCTCCATCTTCCAGCCGGAGCCCCTGGCACCGGGAGGCAGCTCCTGGTTCCACCGTCAGCCCGGGGAGCCCCTGGTCCAGGGCCGGTTGTGTTCCCTGCTGCCCGAGAACTGCCGTGCGCCGGGCAATGCCGCTCTTGCCTCTCTTTCCATTTGCAGCGCTGGCAGCGAGCAGACAGGGTGCAGCTCGAGCCTGTGCACGGCTCCTACCTGGGCGCCACATGTTGGAGGCAGCAGCTCCAGGGAATGCAATAAAATCCCCCGCTGCTTTTGCAGCGTGCTGGTGCATAGAAAACTGGATGCAAAACTCCTTAGAAACTAAAGGTGTCCTGGTCCGACGTGCAGAGCTGCAGGAACCCGATGGACGGGCCCGGGGCCCTGGGTACACGGGAGCAGCTCTGCCATGGGGATTGTTTTTCTGCTCTTCACCCTCTCTGGAGATCCTGGTGCCAAGATCACATTCATTTGCTCATTTCAAGAGTGAGCTCATGTTAGGTCGTGGATGAAGAAGTGTTTTAAAACTGCTGCACTTAGAGGCTGAGAACAAGGAAAACTGCTGGGAAAAGAGTTGAACTTTTTTAAGCTTTTGAGAGCCCGGGCTTGCTCTTTGGGTGCTGCAGAGCTTGCATTTGTCTGCAGTGAGGTAATGCTTTGGGATTATCGCTGCCTACCCATATATGTAGCTTGTGATTTTGCAGTTCTTGAGGGAACGTTGCAGAAACGCAGCAGCAGAGCCGGGGCCAGGCGCCCTCTCCTCGCCTGTGGTGGCCGTCCCCGGCTCCGTGTGTCCCCGCCGAGGACGGCGCCTCTGCTGCAGAGTCTGGCCTTGGTGGCGCGGCCCTGCTGAGATCTCTGATCTCTCTGTTTTTTCCTTGTCTGGGCATATTTCCTGGAGGAATCAGAGCCCAAGTGCCGATAAGGAAGGGGAGTGTCCGGAGGAGCGGGGCTGGTGCGGAGCAGTGCCAGGACCGAGTCAGGAGCAGCATCCACGGGACCGCACGGCACAAAAGCGGATCCGCTTCCACTCCCTGCCCACGCGCAGCCCCTTCCCGATGAGCGGCCGAGAGGAGCCAGAGGCTTTGGGAACGCCGGGTTTCCCGGGGGGCAGCAGCCGGGGTGTCCCACAGCAGAGCGGCCACATGCACTGGGTGGTGCCGGCAGCAGCGTGGTCTCCTGAGGACATTCCCAGTCGGGCAGGGAGGCTGCATTCCCGGGAATGCCGCTGTCTGCAGGGCTGGGGGCCACTGGGGAGGAGGGGAGCTGTTTGTTGGCCGGAACCGCCGCCGGGGCGCGCGGAGCCGCCGTGCTCTGAGCCGGGCCCCTCTGCTCTCTCTTGCAGCGGTTCCTGCAGAAATACGGCTACCTGGGAGCGCCGCGGCATGGCCGGCCCGGCCCGGCCGCCTTCAGAGCCGCCCTCAGGTACCCGCCGCCCCCGACCCCCTTGTGTGGCTCCTCGCTGCGCGGGGAGCTCCGCGTTGGGGAGCCCGAGAGGGACGGGGGTGACGGCCCCGCTGCCAGGGCTGCGTGTGGCGGGTCCCATCACGGCTCGCTCCCGTCAGGGTGCAGCCGGGTGCTTTGTTGGGATATCGGAGCATCCCCCTGTGGAGGGGCAGCGTGGGGAGGTGGCCCATCCTGGTTTGGGAAGCAGCACATGGATTGACATGCTGCATTGCTCCAGGTGGGCGGGAAACGCTCTGCTCCCGGGATGGTCTCGTGGGGGTTCCCAAATACCCAGACCTGCCCCATGGGGAGGGTTTCCACACACTGGGATGCAGCAGCCATGTGGCGGTGCCCACAACGGAGCAAGGTTTGGGAATGCCGCCGGGAACGCTGCCAGGAACAGGGCCCTGCGAGCGTCTCCCGCTGCTCCCTGCAGGGACTTCCAGCGCGTGAGCCACCTCCCGCGCAGCGGGCGCCTGGACGCCCCGACGCTGCGGCAGATGGGCCGGCCCCGCTGCGGCACCGGCGACGGGCACGGCCGGGACGCCTGGGCCCGCCACGGGCGGCGGCGGAAGCGCTACAGCCCACACGGTGAGCGTCGCGGCCACGTGTCCCCACGCGGCCCCGTGTGTCCCCGCGTGGCCCCGCATGGCCCCGCGGTGCCGGCAGGCAGAGCAGGGCACTCGGGGTTGGGCCAATGCAGGTGGTTTCTGGGAATTGCAGCCTGGTGCTGTTTCTTCACATTTCCCATCGGGAGCGGTGGGGACGTTGTGCCCGGCGGGTCAGCGCTGCCACGGCCGTGGCTCCAGCTCCCGCTGCTTTGCACGGGCATGCAGCGAGGCCAAGCCTGGGCTGCTGGTGCTCGGACCCCAAGGCCCTTTGCCCCCCGTGCGAGCGGCTCAGCACTGCCAGCATCGCCCCCTGCTCCGCTCTCCACACGGGATGGGCCCTCGGGAGCCGCGTGCCGAGCTGGCGCGGCGGCAACGCGGTTCCTCGAGAGCGACCGGCTGCGCCGGGGACGTGGGAAAAACAAGGGCGAGACAGAGCGAGGGCTCTGCACATCGTCAGGCCAGACACGCATCTGGCGGGACGGCGAGGCAGCCGGGGACAGCGCCGCGCTCCCGTCGTGCTCCCGCTTCCCTCCCAAACCCCGGCCGGCTCCCCGGGCTGCGGTGGCCGGGAGCGGCTTGGCCCCGCTCCAGCCTCGCTGCATCCTTTGCTGTTTGCAGGGCGGGGGTCACCCGGGCCGCTCCCTGCTCGGGTGGGAGGGAAGGGCGAGGGCCGGAGCGTCCCGCGGGGCCGGCACGGCCGCGCGCTTTGTGCTGCTGATGCTGCCGCGAGCAGGAAGCGGCTGTGGCTGAACCAGCAAAGCGCCTCCGTGTCCTGCCCGCCGATGGGGGCCTCGGCCGCGCCGCTGGCACCTCCGGTTGCACCGGGACAGGCTGGCACGGGGATGCGCCCCATGGGCTCCTGGGTCCGTGGGACCGAGCGGGTGCAGCTGGAGCGCTCGTTGTGCCCTCCCGCAAGGAGTGGGGAATTTCTCACCCGTCTTTACATTTCCGGAGCTGTTGAATTGCCCCGGTGGGGGGCAAGTGCTGCCATCCGTGCTATCACATGTCCAATGACCATCAGCACGTTCAGCATCCGCTCAAACCACGTCGAAGGCCCCTCTGGAAGGGGCAGGGCGATGTGTGGAGCAGCTGGAGCTCTCAGGCTCTCGCAGCGGCCTCAGCACCGGCTCCCGCCCGGTCCCGACGCCCCCGTACGGATGTGGCTGCTGCAGCTGCTGGGGGCTCCGCAGCCGAGAGGGGCTGCGGGACCGGGCGGCGGCTGCAGGGAGCCGCTTCAGGCCGCGCTTTGCGCCGCCGCGGGCTGCAGAGAGGATGTTCGCGGCGGGTGAAACGGTGCTCTGGAAGGGCGGGTTCCTCCCTGCTGGGGAGCCTGGGCTCTGGGGCAGGAACATCTGCAGGCAGAAACACTGAGAGTGCCTTTAACATCTGGGAAAATGCACAGCCCTCCGTGGGGAGCTGGCCTGACTTCCTTGTCTTGTCTCACTCTCTGCTCTGCTGAAATTGCACCTACAGGAAAAAAAAATAAAAAAAGGAAAGAAAAAAATTAGAATCCCTTAGAAAAGCCAAGGCTGAGGTTCAGGAAGGGTCTCAGCGGAGAGAAGGGCCGGTTTCTGTCGCAGCCGTGGTGGGGAAGTCGCTGTTTGCAGCACTTGCCTTCCTGGCAGCGTCGGCGCCGGGGCCGCTCGCGCTGAGCCGCGCGTCCTCGCGCAGGCGGCAAGTGGTACAAGCGGCACCTGACGTACCGCGTGGTGAACCGGCCGCCGTACCTGCCGCCGCACGAGGTGCGCGCGGCCGTGAGGGCCGCCTTCGAGCTCTGGAGCAACGTGTCCGCGCTGCTCTTCTGGGAGGCGCGCGACGGCGCCGCCGACATCCGCCTCGCCTTCTTCCAGGGCGACCACAACGACGGGCTCAGCAACGCCTTCGACGGGCCAGGTGAGGGTCGCTGCCCGTCGCAGGGCGCTCTCCGGGGCGCTGGGGACGTGGTGGCGTTGCACATAGGGTGTCTGCACTGGGGAACTGTATGCATGCTCCGTGGTGGGGACCTCTGCATGGGGCGGCGTTAAGGGAGCATCAAGTGGTGGCCGTGCTGGTGGAGTCGGGTCCCCTCCTGATGCTGGTGCCCTAGGGAGAAGCGGCTTTGGGGGATGCCGGGAAGATGATGCCCATGGAGCAGGTGGGGTGCAGAGCATCCCTCCGGGATGGCAGAGCGGCATGGAGCCCGTCCCCGGGGTCAGCCCCTCACGGAGCAGGTGGGGTGCAGAGCATCCCTCCGGGATGGCAGAGCAGCACGGAGCCCGTCCCCGGGGTCGGCCCCTCACGGGCTCTCGCCCGCAGGAGGAGCCCTGGCTCACGCCTTCTTCCCGCGCCGCGGCGAGGCCCATTTCGACAGCGACGAGCGCTGGTCCCTGCGCAGCGGCAAAGGGCGCAACCTCTTCGTGGTGGTGGCCCACGAGGTGGGGCACACGCTGGGCCTGGAGCACTCCCCCGTCAAGAGCGCCCTCATGTCGCCCTACTACAAGAAGCTCAGCAAGGACTTCGTCCTCAGCTGGGACGACGTCTTGGCCATCCAGAACCTATATGGTGAGCGTGGCCTCCCCGGAGCCGTGGGGAGCATGTGGAGAGGGGAGGCGGTGGGGAATGTGGTGGGTCCTGGTGCTGCAGGGCAGGGAACGGCTGTCTGCAAACTGGGGAGTGCAGGGTCCCGGGAAGTCTTTGCCACCGCCTTGCAGAGGGGATGGATGGAAGCTGGACCAAGTGCTGGTGCCCTCTGATGAGGCGCCCGCCCTGCATTCAGCCAGTGCTTTGGGAAGCCGTTCCCATGCCCTCCATGTCTCACTGCTCCTTGCTGCGTCCCAGGGAAGCCATCCAAGGGCTCGGCCGTCCAGCTCCCCGGAAAGGTGTTCACTCACTTCCAGGACTGGAGCATGGACCTTGCCGGTGGGGAGCAGCAGCAGAGGAGCCTCAGTGCCTATTACTGCCACTCCTTCTTCGATGCCATAACCGCTGGTAGGTGTTGGCCGGTGACCCTCGCACGTCCCTGTCCCCGCCGCGGCGGCTGCTCCTGCTCCCTTCCTGACAACGGGATCTATAGGCGGGCCGGGCCGCGCTGCCTGGTTTGCAGCTCCGCTCGTGCTCCCGTCACCCTGGGGACAGGACGGCGTCGATGCAGAGCGGGACGAGGGGTGGTGGCACCGGGGGCCTCCCGGTGCTCCGTGTGCAGCTGTGGGGCTGGGGGTTCCTCACCTGCCGCCTCCGCTCTGCGCAGATGCCGACCACAACCTGTACGTCTTCAAGGGCAGCCACTACTGGCTGGTGCCGGAGAGCGGGAACGCCAGCGCCCCGCAGCCCCTGCGCGCCCGCTGGCCCGGCCTCCCCTCCGCCGTCGACGCTGCCGCCTGGTCCCCGCTCAGCCGCAAGTTCTACTTCTTCAAAGGTACCCGGCCGGAGCAGCCTCCCCTGCAGCGGGGGGAGCAGCGCGCGCCTCCGTTTGACAGTCGTGCTGGATGCATCCGCGCCGTGGGAGCTCCGGGTGCTGCGGAGCGCCCGGGGCAGGGCCGGCTGCCGAGACGAGTGGGGAGCGGAGCTGGCCCGGGCGGGAGGTCAACCCGGGCGTCCCGGCTCCAGGCTCTGCCCCGGGCTCCGTGCTGGCCGGGCAGAATGGGGCTTTGTTGCTGCGGCTGCTCCGGAGCCCCCTCTGCTGCCAGGCCCGGCTGCAGTATCCAGCTGCGGATCCGGAGCAGGCACCGCCAGAGAGCAGAACAGGGGCTCTGTTTCTGTGTCCGTCACTGCGAGGCCGTGTGGGGACAGCAGCCCTCGGCCCCAGGGCACAGAGGGTGGTGACAGGACTGGCGCCTCCTCCCGCCTTATGGCGGTTTGGGCAGCCCTAGCCTGTGGGCAGCGCGATAGGGCTGGGGGTCCAGCACAGGGGCAGGAGCCCCTTCCTGTCCCTTCACATCCCTTCCTGCCGCTGGAGCCCCGGGCAGCCGTGTCCCTGCGGCTTGTGGCTGTGCTCTGTGCCCGCGAGCAGGAGCGGAGCAGGGCCGGTCACCCAGGAGCCAGAATCCCCCTGGGCAGAGCCGTGCTCTCCGTCACTGATGGCTGTGGGGCGGCGTGGGGCTGGTGCGCGGCTGCTCAGGGCACCTCTGGCTGCGGGGCAGTTCCCTCCGGCTGGCACAGCCGTGTCCCTCCGAGCGCTCGGGTGCTGTGCGGGGCGTCCCGCTGGCGCTCGGGGCCGCGGCGCTCACGTCCGTGTCCGTGTCCGCGCAGGCGGCCGCTGCTGGCGCTACGAAGGCTCCGTGCTGGAGACGGGCTTCCCGCGGAAGTGCAGCGCGGGCGGCCTCCCGCGCCACCCCGACACCGCCCTCCACTTCCAGCAGCTCCGGCGCCTCGTGCTCTTCAAAGGCGCCAAGTACTTCGCGGTGCGAGAGGAGACGCTGCGCGTGGAGCCCTATTACCCGCGGAGCCTGCGGGACTGGGCCGGGCTGCCCGCCGGCACCGCGGGCGCCCTGCGGCACCGCGACGGCTCCCTCTACTTCTTCCGCGACGACCAGTACTGGCAGTTCGACCAGGCCAAGCTGCAGGTGGTGGCCACGGGCAAGTGGGCCGCGGAGCTGCCCTGGATGGGCTGCTGGGACGCCAACGGGGGGCAGGTCCTCTTCTGAGCGCCCGCGCCGAGCCCGCGCAGCCCTTGGCTCCCATTCCCGTCTCCAGCCCGTCGAGTGCTGGCGGTGGCCACCAGGTCCCCCTGCCCACGGGTGGACGCGTCAGGTCTGCACGTCTGCCCTGGGGAGACACGTCCGGATGGAGCACCGGGTGCAGGAGCCATCCCACAGCCTGGGCTGGTTGGACAGAGCCAGGGATTTGGGGGATGGAAGGATTTCCAGAGGCCATCTTGGCCCATGCACAGGGACCTGGCCACCTCTCTGGACTCTCCGAGTGTTTTTAGGCTTTCTTCCAGAGCGGGGCTGGTGTTTCGTGCTGCTTCTCTGGGTGTTTGCCCGCGATTGTGCAGAGCGGCCTCCCTCCGGGGCTCGCGCGGGTGGTTCCCAGTGGGGAGAGAATGAGGGTGTTTCTGGTAAAGCAAAATCTGCCTCTTGGACAAAACTACAAGGGAGGGGACGATGTCTCTGTGTCCAAGGTGGGAGCTCATCCACTTGGGAATGCGGGTCAGGACATGCCGTCTGGGCAGGGCTTGGAGGGGGCTTGGGGACAAGGCACAGGCGAGCGGCAGCGCCTGGTGCTCGAGGGCAGCCTGCTTGCCCGGGCTCGGTGTTCTTACGGGCTGGTAGATTCTCTGCTGCCTGATAAGGGCTGTGCTCCCGCCGTAGCCTTTCTCCTACCCAAAGTGTTTGTCCTCACTCCGGCTGTCTCCATGCCAGGAAACCAAACGGGTCAAAACTCTGGGGAGCCCTGGGCCCCACTGCCGCCGCCGGAGGGGTGACCAGGACAGACGGAAGGTCCTTGGCCCCAGAGGCTCAAAAGCAGGGAGCAAACAGGGCAGTCAGGGGGGTCAAAACGTGCATTGATTTGATGTGAGAGGTCTGGAAGTGCCCAGGGGGAGGGCACAGGAGCCGGGGTAGGGACACCGTGTTCCCGGACGGGATTGCCTGGGTGCCCGCGTTGCCGCTTGTGACGGATGTGGCCGGACCGTCCTGCCCAGCCACGGGCTGCTCCCGCCTGAAAGCTCAGGGGATATTGGGTGCTGCCAAGGAGCTGGGGGCACTCGGATTTGCTCTGCAGGGAGTGGTTATAACACCACGGGCCACGATGAGTCCCAGAGGTCTGGAGACTGATGCCAAATAAATTAAAAAGTCCTCTGTGTATTCGGTGTTGAGATTTCTGTTAGCACTTTTTTTTTTCTTGCTTTTAAGCCAGTTTCATGTCTCTTGGAGGGCTGTTTGCAAGATCCTTGTGGGTGCTTTTGGGCAAGAATGGCACTGCTGAGTTAGCCCAACCTTCCCTGCAGAACAGGCTGTTTCCCAGATCGAGTGGACGGGGTAGATGATGCTGTCTAAAGGCCGTGGCGAGGAGAGCCTGGAGCCTCTTCCGTGCTCCATCCCAGCTCCGTGCCCTGGGAAATGCTCATGTCTCTCCCCCGGGATGGAGGACTTGCACCCCAGAGCTGTGTGACCGGCCCTGTGGCGGCCCCACTGCGCAGGGAGGTTCACAAGGGCTCCCTGTGTCCTCCCGGGCTGCCTCCAGGCGCGACTCCTCCGGAGCTGCCGCACATTCCTGGCTGGGTGGGAATGGCTGCATTCCTGCATGTCCTGCCCCCAAACGGCACCGGGGATCCGGGCGGGAGCCTGGGCCCGGAGGGTGCTGGGGGACACGAGCACCTCGAGAGCCCCCGTTCCAGCCCCACGGTGCCCTCACGGATCCGCTTTTGCAGAGGCTCTCGGGGGGAATCCGGCCCCATGAGCAGGCAGCGGAGGAAGACGCGGGAGGATCCGGTGCCGAAGGGTTAACGGGAAGTGTTTGGAGCCAGTCCCTTGTCACCAAGGAGAAGGGAGCAGCACTTTGGAGGGAAACAAAACACCCACTGCCCCTGAGGGCAATTCCCTCTCCCAGTTGCTGCCTCTGGCTCGGCTTGGACGAGCTGCCGGCAGCGCCGAGGCTGCCGCTGTTTCCCGGCGGGCTCGAGGGGGACGCGCGGCCGCAGTGCAGGTTGGCTGCTCCAGCACCACGGGGATGATGCCTGGGCACAGGCGTGGGTGCCAGGCTCGGGGACGCCGTGTCCCCACGCGGGATCCAGGCGGAGTGCCCGGCTGCTCCTAGTGGTGCTCCCGGACGGGGCCCTCGGCGGCGGCGCTCAGCAGGGGGACCAGATCCCAGCCGGCCGGGCACGAGGGCCACGGGACCAGGCGGCACCAGGTAAGGCAGCACTGTGGGGTGGGCTGGAAAGGGCCGTGCGGAATGTCTCCAGCTCCTCTGTGTCCTCTCCAAGTCTGGGCTCCTATGGGAAAATGTCAGGGATGCCGGGTGCTGCGGAGCAGAGCATCCGCCCCTACAAGTCGAGCGAGCAGTACCTGTACGCCATGAAGGAGGACTTGGCCGAGTGGCTCAAGGAGCTCTACGGGCTGGAGATCGAGGCGGGCACCTTGGCGGAGGCGCTGGAGACGGGCACCGTGCTCTGCGCCCACGCCAACACCGTGACGCGCGCCGCCGCCGAGTTCGCGCGCGGCTGCCCCGAGCGTGGCCGCCGCCTCCGCCTGCCCGCCCGGGGCGTCCCCTGCAACGACGCGGCCCAGCCGGGCACCTTCCAGGCCAGGGACAACGTCTCCAACTTCATCCGCTGGTGCAGGGAGGAGATGGACATCAAAGGTAAGAGCTGCGGTGCGATGCCACAGCCGGGCTCCCGCTTGCCCCGGTGCCAGGTGCACAATGCCCCTCTGCCCAACCGGGGCATTATTCACAAGTGTTTTCTTTTTATTCCCCATTTTATTCCTCCCCACCTTGTGCACCCAGCCACCCACCCCCGGTAGCGCCTGTGTTTGCTCGGGCACAAAAATGTGCTGTGGAAGTGGGAATGCAAAGGGCATGTGCGGTCACACACCGCTACCAGGGCATGGGGGCATCATCCTGTGCCGAGCAAGGTCCTGCTCACCCCAGGCCGTGCCAGTTGTGGCCATCCCGGGAGGACCATGACAACTGCTGTAGGATGGGCATGGTGGGATGTGTCCCCAGAGCCCCCACCCACGGGAATCGCAGAGTTTGGGGGTGCCACGAAGCAGCATCTTGGCATTGACCTGCCTGAGGCAGCCTTGCCCAGCCGCCCTTCCCCGCTCCCGTGCCCAGAGGTCCTGATGTTCGAGACAGAGGACCTGGTGCTGCGGAAGAACGAGAAGAACTTTGTGCTGTGCCTGCTGGAGGTGGCCCGGCGCGCGTCCCGCTTCGGCGTGAGTGCCCCAACCCTCGTGCAGATGGAGGAGGACATTGAGGAGGAGCTGCGCCAGGAGCTGGAGCGGCTGCCGGGGGAGGCGCCGCTGCCCCGGGCCCCGCGCAGGCCCCAGGACCTCCAGAACCTGGACCAGATGGTAGGAAGGTGCCGGGTGGCCGTGGGGGACACGGGGAGCCCTGCGGGGACGTGTCACTGCGCCCACAGGTCCAGAGCCTGGTGAGCCGCTGCACCTGCCCCGTGCAGTTCCCCATGGTCAAGGTGTCGGAGGGGAAATACCGCGTGGGGGACTCCAGCACCCTCATCTTCGTCCGGGTGAGCCCATCGCCCCTGCGCCTCCCGGCCCGTCTGCACGTGCCCCGTGCCCGGCTGGGTGCCCGTCCCGCTCAGGGCGCGCGGCTCCCTGCAGATCCTGCGCAGCCACGTCATGGTGCGGGTCGGCGGCGGCTGGGACACCCTGGAGCACTACCTGGACAAGCACGATCCGTGCCGCTGCACCTCGCTGGGTGAGCGCCCGGCCCCGTCGCCGCGGGGGCTGCCGGAGGTCCCGGCAGCCTCGGGCGAGGGGCAGCCGGGTGTGCGCGACCCGAGCTGCGGGAAGGAGCGGGATCTGCGGGCAGGACGGGGCGGCTGCGGGGCTGGGGAGCCGTGCGGGGCCTCCCCGTGTGTTTGCCCCGTGTCGCGGCGGGGAAGGCCAGGTGCCCCCATGGGCTGTGGCTGCAGCTGATCCCCGGCCCCGCAGCCCACAGGCAGCCGCGGCGGGTGGGCGGCACCGCGTCGCGGCGGGCGCTGCACGAGGTGCGGCTCTGCCCGCCCGGCCCCGCGCCCGCCCGGCCCCATCCCGCACTGCTGGTGAGCCGCGCGCAGAGCCCGCCGCCCCCCGTCGCCTGGGCCACCTACGCGACCCCCGGCCGCAAGCCCCGCTCGAGCCCCTCGCCCGAGCGCTGCAGCCGGGCGGCACCTCCGGGTGCGCGCCGGGAGACGCACACGGCTGCTCTGGGCAGGTAAGGCGGGCTGAGGTGGGCAGGGGCCGCTGGGCACCTCCCTGAGCCCTGTCACCCCGTTTGGGCTCCTTGCAGGACGCCGGAGACACAGAGAGCGCCCACGCCGTCCCGGCTGGGCCCTGCCGCCGGCAACAGGGCCGCAGGCACCCCAGGGCCGAGCAGGAGGCGGGCGGGGGGCAGCCCGAGGAAAAGCCACCAGGACCCCATGGAAAACAGCACCCGGCCGTGGGAAGGGAGGCCCAAGTCCCACATGGGGGCTGCCCCGAGGGCCGGACGAGCCCCCAGCCCCAGCACCGCACGGGCCCCATCGCCATGGCAGGACGCCCACGGCCCGGCCCCCAGCTGGGAGAACCTCCTGCAAGGGATCCAGGGAGCGCCGGGACGGGAGCACCCAGCGTCGCCCCGCAAGCCCCCCAGCCGCACACAGAGACCTGAGAGCAGCGCTGGGGCCCCCGGCAAAGCTGCTGGCCGCCCCCAGACCACCCCAGCCCGTTCGCAGCCAGGGTGTCATGCAGTGGTGGGAGCCCTGGGTCCCCAGCGAGGCTGCCCGGCCGGCGGCACCCAGGGGGGCTCAGCGGGGCCGGCATGGGAACGGGCCCTGCTCCGGAGCCTGGAGCAGGAGATCCGCTCCAACCTCCGCGCCCTGGAGGGAAACTCCCGTCCCGACGGGAACCAGGAGATGAAACGTCCAAAGGGAACCCACGGGGTGGAGGGGAGCGCGGGAGATGCTGTCCAGGGCAGCGCCCGGAGCGGCGCCCGAGGCCCCACCGCGGCAGCCCGGGCACCTCGAGGCTACAGCAGCGTCGTGGCGGAGCTGTCGCGGGGCCGGCGGCCGCTGCGCCCCATCGAACTGAGCGCCTGGGCCGCCCAGGGCGCCCCGCGAGCGGCCCCGAGGGCGCCCGCGTGCCCGGGCAGCGCGGCCGCGGAGGGGCCGGGCACGTCAGGGTGCGGAGCGTCCGCCACGCCAGGCACGGGGGCCCCCGGCGGTGCCGCGAAGCCGCGGCGGTGCCTGCGCAAGCCGTCCCGCGTGCCCTCCATCTACAAGCTGAAGCTGCGGCCCAAAGTGCGGCCGCGGCGGGAGCACCGGCCCGGCAAGCGGCCCTCGCGCATCCCCGGGCCGCTGGGGCGCCCGGCCGGGGGCCGCCGGCAGCCCCGCAAAGCAGCCCCGCCGCGGCCCGCGGACCCCGCCGAGCCCCCGCCGGCCACCCTGCCCAGCCGGCTGCCTCAGCACGTGGAGCAGGAGCAGCAGCAGGAGGAGGAGCAGGAAGAGGAGCAGGAAGAGGAGCAGGAAGAGGAGCAGAAGCAGCAGCAGCAGGAGCAGGAAGAGGAGCAGGAGCAGGAACAGGAGCAGGAGGAGGAGGAGGAGGCCTGGGTCTGACGCCCAGATTGCCCAAGTCAGGGCACCCCCAGGGCACTGCTCCCTGCAAGGCAGACGCACCCGTGGGCGCTGCGGACTGGATCCGTTGCAGCAGGTTTGGGCTTGGCCTCGTCACTCCTGATCAGGCTCCTCTTGCTGATGTGGATGAAGAATCGGGGCTCGGAGTCGCGGATGGAGAGAAGGCAGCGCTGCGGCCGGGAGCGGAGAGCGGGGCCGGGGCAGCGGGCACCCGTGTCCCCAGCACCAGCCGCTTGGCCCTTTCTCGGCTGCGTAACGGGACTAACAGCACTCACGGCACCAAAGACCTCAACAAACGTGTGGGATCCCTTTGATTCGCGCCGGTCAAGGGTGGCAGAAAAGGCAGAAGCGGTGGCGGTCCCGATTGCGCTTTGGAGCTGACCGTAGTCAGCCCTGGGGTCTCGGTGCTTTCACAACCTGCCCAGGACGCCCGTCTGAAACCTCCTTCCCTGGGAAATCCCGACATGGGCCAACAGAGCGGGGATTTCTGGGAGAGGATTCGGTCAAACTCGGGGAGGAGAAGGGCAGTGGAGCCCCCAGTCCTGCTCCTTCAGCCCCCCAAGCTTCCTTATCCAAAGCCTTGGTGTTGAGGGAGATGAAATGGGAACGAGTGGGGAGAGTCTGGGTGCAAATGCACGGGTAGGAACAAGGCGCTGGAGGGAAACTCCCGTCCGAAAGGGAATCAGGAAAACCAACCTCCAAAGGGAATCTCTGCTGTGGAGGGGAGCCCAGGAGCTGCTGCCCAGCACACAGGGGCTGGCTCAATCCAACGGGACCAGCGACCACAGCCCTGGTGTGAAGGAGAAACCAGCCCCGCTCCCGCAGACATCCCCTCTGAGAGCTGCTTTGGGCACCGATATTCCCGCCAGCCCACGCTGAAGGCCGGGGGGGCCTCTCCCTCCCCCAGCTCGGTCATGGTTTGGGGAATTACTTCTCTTTTTAACGGCCCTTTCTGGCCTGCTGGGGTCAGATGTGGCCTTGGGGTAGCGCGGGAGCTGCTCGAGTGACGCTGAACGGGTCAAAGCTGTCCCCAAGGCAGCCGTTCCAGAGCCGGTGCCACAACATCGCCCCTGATGTCCCCGTTTGAGCCGCGGCCCCGGGGAAGGCCGGGAGCGTCCGGGCACTGCAAGCAGCGAACAGAGCGAGGCGGGTGCAGACCAGGGAACAGACCTGATTTTAATGCGGTTCCGAACACCGGGGCGCCGCGTGTCACCGGCTGGGGAGGCACCTCCGACAGGACGCCCCGGGGGAGGGCACGGCGGGCGCCGGGAGCCGGACGCGCACGGGAGCGGGAACAACGGGAATGGGGCATCCCGGCGGGCGCCGCTCCCGTGCCAGCCTCGGCTGGACCAGGCCCTTGGCGGCGCTCCGGAGAAGGGGATTTTATTCGTTGTTTTTTGGCTGTGGAAGTCGAGTCGAGCAAGGAAACGCGTAGCAGAGCTACGGCCGGGCGTGGAGAGCGGTAACACTTTGTACTAAGGGTTTCCCTCGGGAAGGGGAGAGGCAACGGAGCTGCGGAGGGGCCGGAGCTGCCTCTGCTCCAGCCCCTCCTGCAGCCGCGCTCATCCCCCATCCCTCTGCTCTTCCCTGGGAGCCGCACTCCCCAATCCCGGGAAACCCGTCCTGGCAGCCCCGGCTCTCCCAGGACCTGGGACACGCTGCCTAAGCGTTCCTGTTATTACTAATAGAACTCTCTCTGTCTATAAAGTGCAGTAGAATATAACAATTGTATTTATAACCTTTTTTCTTTTTTTCTTTTTCTTCCAAAATACTAAATCAGATGCTATAAAAACATGTAACTAATTGTGCTATAAACTGCAGGCTACTGGGCTATAACAAACGATGTATTGGCTTGGTTGTTGATATGTGTACGTCGGAGCACTTCAGGAATGCTTTATTCTTAGCATTTACCGGGGAATTTCCTTACCAAACAGTCCGGGGGGCTGAAGCTAGCGAGGGGGCACTACCATGGACTCGTGGGCGCTGCTAAATCCCGGCAAGGGGACACTGGGACGGGCGGCGGGGACGTTACAGGGTGTTCAACCCTCCGTGCCGGGCCCCGGCCTGGGAAGGACCTGGGATCCCCCCCCATCCTTTTTGCTTTTTCCTTCCTTTTTTGGGGGTACAGCTGGGATGCAGAGCTGGAAAAACGCCACGTGCTGCCGTGGGGGCTGGAGTGCTCTTAATAGAAAGTGTTACCGGGTTAAATGGAAACTCAGTGAGGGACAAAACCCCGGGCTGGGGGGCTGCTCTTGTTTTGCAATGGGGGCTGCGTCTACACCGGGCGGTGAGAGCCCAGATCCAGCCACCCCGGCCACGCACCCGCTGGCCCGGGCCCTGCTTGGCCGTCCAGACTCCGCAGCGGGTGCCCCAGGGCCGAGCAAACAGCCTTGGGGTGAATAAAGGGATAAAAAGGCGCCTTTGCCGGGCCCGGAGCAGTGGTACCGGCGGGCAGAGCATCGCCCATGGGAATGGCGGCCCCACGGGTCCCCTCGCCGCGGGCGGTGACGGAGCCGGGGCCACGCGGCCGCTGGCCCCTGGGCCACCTCCTCGGGCTGCGGCAGCGCGCTCAGCCTGGGACAAGAGGTAGAAAACGGGGACTTTTCCCGGGAAACCGGCTGCGAGAGGGGCCGGATGGCAGCACTGGGGGATGCGGGCACGGCCGGCACTGCCAGGGCAGGAAGGCTGCCCTGGTGGGAGCGGAGATGTGGGGGTCTCGGGCACCTCTGGGGCCGGCTCGGACACGGGCCGGGAATTTGGGTTCTGGGTGGGAAAGCAGGAATGCTTCCCAGGTCATATAGGGCTGGATGGGGCACCCGCCTCTCTCCCATCATTCCTGCCTTGGTTTTGCCTAGAAATTCTGCTGGGAAATGGAGCCCAGCAAGTGGGAACGAGCCCATCAAGGCAGCTCCAGCAGAGGCAAAGGGGGATCCCTGCTTGCTGGACCATGGGACTGGGGTGGTTTTCCAGCAAGAAAAGCCACCTCAGGGCACGTTGGGGACACGGCAAATGGCAGCACGATGGCGGGGACCAGAGGTGGGGGACAGAAAGGGGCAGAGAGGTTGGAAAGATGGAGCATGAGTCGGAGGAAGCCCAGACTGGAGAAGAGGAGCTGGTGGGGGCAACACCAGCGTTTTCTCGAGCCGGGGACCGACCAGGTTCACCAGGGGACCAGGTGCCCATGACCGGCCAAGAGACCAGCCCCAGAGCAGGGACGCGGTGGTGAGGTTCAGGGTAGGGATCTGAGGTCTACAGGGCAGCTCCAGGGCCATCCCTCTCCACGAGCATTTCCCGAGGACCTGGAGGCCGTCCCGTCGAAGCAGCCGGGATACCACCCACCTCTACACAGTGCCGGCCCCGAGCACGGCGAGGCCTCGGGCTCGACACCTTTATCCGAGGTCCATCCTCGCTCCTTGCTGCCTAGGCCATGGTCGCCGTGTCCCGGGCAGTGCCGGGCGTCCCGTCCCAGCGCGTCACCCCAGCAGCAGCCCGTCCTCTCCTCCCGCCGCCCCGCGGCTCCGGCGGGCGCCCCGGAGCCCTCACATGATGGAGCATCGGTTCCTGCGCAGGGCGCCCTGGAAGCGGATCGTGGTGTGCACGTGTTTGCAGCGGGCGCAGCCCACGCTCTTGAGGAGCTCGCTGAAGAGCAGCAGGATGTGCCAGTTGTACTTGGCCGAGCACTCGATGTAGCCGCATTTCCACGTCTTCTTCACCAGGTTGGAGACGTTCCAGCGGGGGATCACCCGGCCCTTCTGCAGGTCCCGCTTGTTGCCCACAATGATGATGGGCGTCTCGGAAGTGCCGATGACCCTGAGAACAGAAGAGCATTGGAGGAGGAGAGAAACAGAGCAGAGCTTGTCCTGGCTCTCCTGCTGCCTCCTGGGCCAGCCCATGAACCCCAGCCCACCCCAAGGAGGCTCCTGGTGGCACCTCAGTGGCTTTCAAGGGAAGCGAGTGCCAGGCAAACATGTAGCATCCCCTCATCTTCCCTTGTGGCCGCCAGCTGTGCCCAAGGCCAAGGCTGCTCTCCCGACACGTCCGCCTTGCTCGCTCACGGCGACGCCGCGTGCTCTGCGTGCGCACTGGGGTTTACCCGAGCTATCGGGCTCCGTGCACTGCGAGGGGTGGCGAGGGGCAGCGGGTGCCGAGGGGCAGCGGGTGGCGAGGGGCAGCGGGTGTCGAGCTGCGATGGCTCCGCTCGCGGAGCCCGGCCGCACCTACCTCGTCTCCAGGATCTGCTGTCGGATGGTTTTGATGTACTCGAAGCTGTCAAAGCAACAGATGTCATAGACCAGGATGTAGGCATGGACGCTCCGGAGCCCCCGGCAGCACACGTCTGCCCACTCCTGCAAGGGGCGAGAGGGCTCGGTGCGGCGGACGCCGCAGCGCCCGCGGGCGACACGGCCTCCTGCAGCCCCAGCTAATCCAGGGCATGGATAAGGGGATTTGTCAGTCCCAATTCCTCTCCTAAACGTGGATTAAAATCTGCCGTGTTGTGAAGGCACCTTAATGGATCTGGATGGACAGGCTGGACGCGGTCCCGGGTCCTGGGCAGCGGTTGTGCAGGGAGGGACTCAGTGCAGAAATCACCACCCTCCACGGGCAGCAAATTAGGTCTCTTAATTAGCGATGTGCCCTGGAGTTTGAGGTGATGGGCGAGCAGAGTCTGCCCAGGGCAGGCCAAGGGTTTTGCATGAGGTAGCAGTGGAAAACAGCCCCAGTTTCCTATTGCCCTCCCTGCAGGCACCTCCCTGGCCACGGGCGCATCCGCAGGGAGCGGAGGCAGTGGCCGCAGGGGGGTATTTTCCCTCCTCCCTGGCCCTGTTAAGGCTGCAGGGACCCAGGGGAAGGGCACGAGGAGGGAAGCGCATCAGCTCTCCTGAACAAGCCCCTTTACACCCTGAATCACTCTGGTGTGTTTACGGTGCTCAGAAATGACCATGCGGATGATAAGATGATGCTCAGAGCCCGGTTATCAGAGAGCCTGGGAAAGACGCGGCCTCCGATGCTCCATCCCTGTGCTGGAGTGTCCATCTGGGGCTGAGTGGCGGTGCCGGCACAGAGGAGGAGGAGGAAGGACCACGAGGAGACACCATGGGGCTTCTCTGGGCCTCCCTCCCTTCCCAGCTCTTCTCGTCGCCTTGGGGATAACTTTGCAACTACCCCCTGCTCCGGCTATTCCTGCCGTGGAGCAGTAAGGAATGGCATAAATGGAGTCAATAGGTCAGGTCAGTAAATCGCTCTTTGCTCTTTCAGGTCCTCTCGGACCGTCTTTTCCTTCCCGCACGGTCCTCCTCTCCCCGGAGCGCTCACCCCGGCAGCACCAAAAGCCTCTCCAGACGCCCGTGCGTGGAGCAACCCGGAGCCCATCGCAGAGGTCCCTGAGGAGCCCCAGCCCGCGGAGGTCCGCGATGGAGCTTCTCCCTTGGGAAGGAGCCGTCAGGGCGGCCGGCCCCGTGCTGCCCGGCCCACCTACCTGCAGGGTGTTGACCGGGAAGGCCGTGATGGGCGGGAAGTCCATGATCTGCAGGTCGTGGACGTGTCCGTTCATGACCACGGCGGGCAGGTAGACGCGGCGGGCCGTGGTGGGCACGCACACCTCGCTGAACTCGTTGTAGAGGAACTGGCGGACGATGGCGCTCTTCCCCACGCCCTGGGCTCCCAGCACGGCGATCTTGAACGTTGTCACCATGCCGGAGGGTGCCCTGCTCGCGCCCGCCGCCCGCTGCCCTGCTGCTGCCCCCGCGGCTCCGGCGCTGCATATTCCCGCGGCGGGGGGGTCAGCCCCAGGCAGGACGCATCTCCCCTCCGCGCCGGCTCCTCACTGCAGGGGGAAGGAGGACAGGTCAGATCCCGCTTGGGTGCCCTCTCCACAGCCAAGGATCCAGGCAACATTTTCCAAGCAGGGAAGAGGGTTGCATGAACCAGGAGCTCTTCCCACCACCGTCGCGGGCCCATCCTTGGTGCTGAGGCCCGTGGGTGCCACTCCGGGGCTCCCACCCTTCACACCAGGGCTTGAGCAAACGCTACTGTGACTCCAGCGGGAAGCTCCTCACCCAAGTCTCCAGAGCTGCCCCCGGCTGCACGATCCCTCCTGTCCCCTCCTGTCCTCCTGCTGGCCCTGGGCACAGGCACCTTCCTGCCTCCCAGGACAGGGCCTCCCCCCATCCCGGGTCTCCGGCTCGGGGACCTTGGTCCTGACTGGGACAGAGGGTCCCTTTGCAGCCCCTGATCAGCGTCTCGGTGGCCCTGGGGCCCCTCAGGCACGGGGTGCCCAGGACACCCATACTGAGCTGCTTCCCTGGCTTCCCTTTTCAACAGCTTTGGACCCCTGGATCCCTCCAGGTTTCTTTTTGCTCCAACCCTGTCCCAAGGTCTCGGCAGGCCCTGGAGCCCCATGGAGACTCTCTTGGCCCTTCCGGCATCCCAAGGCCGTGGGGATGACAGGAAGGGCCAGGCTGCAGGGAGCCCAAGGAAAGCGCCTGCGAGCGGGACCGGGAGGAGCCGATGGGGCTGGGAGCAGCTCCGGAGCCATCCGGCGCTGGGGAATCCATCTTCCCTCTGCTTGGACAGGCAGAATTGCCTTTTGCGGGCGAGGGGGGAATCTCTGGCAGCCTGTGAGTGACAGCTCTAATGTGTAATTTCAGGGTTGGAGCGCTTTGGCAATTAACTTGATGGAGGCTAATTTGGGAGGCGGCCACGGGGCACGTCCTCCCGCTGCAGCCGGGCGCCCGCTCCCTCCGGGCCGGCCCGCTTCTCCCACTCGCTCCCGAGCCCCCATGTCCCGGGAGCAAAGAGGCTCAGGTCGCATGGGAGCCCCGGGGCGGCTCCGTGCAGGGAGCAAGGCCGGGGGCCTCTTCTGTCCCTCCTGCCATGGGGCGGCTGTTTGTGTGACACCCACGTCTGCCCCAGCACCCAGTGGAAGCAGCACCCCCAGCCTGCGGCTCTCCAGGGGCTCCCGGCAGGCCCCGGTGGGGGGTGAAGCTGCTCCGCGGCCGTCCCCCCTCGCCCCCGGAGTGGGGAGCGGGCGGCCGCGGGAGCCGAGCGCGGGGCTCGAGCGCGGGGCTCGCCGGGCTCCAGCCGCTAGGCCGAGCTCTCCGCTCGCGCAGCGGCGCTGGGGCCGGCCGGGCCGCCTGCTCCCCTGCTCCGCTGCCCCGGCACCGCCGTGTCCGTGTCCCGCCGGCTCCCGCCGTGACCTTGGCCGCGCCACCCGACCCGAGCTCGTGGCTCTAAAACACCGAGGGGGCCAAGCGAGGGCGGGGGCCCGGTGAGCCGTGTCCCCCCGCAGCCCCGCAAGGACAGGCCACGAGCGGGGCTGCCGGGGGCTCCCTGTGGCCGGTGAGCCCCGGGCTCCGGCGGGAGCGTCACCCACCCGCAGGACGGGTCCGCGGGTCACGGCGCGGCCACGATGCTCCCGCCGGGACCGCAGCACCCCCCGCACGGCAGCGCCCACGCCGACCCCCCCAGGCGGGGTTGGGTATCCGGGGGCAGCCGCGCGAGTCGCCCCGCGGGACCCCCCAAAGCACCCCCTGTGCCCGTGCCCAGCCCCCTCCCCTGCCGCGGGCCGGGCAGCGCCGGGCGCAACTTTGTCCCCGCGGCCACCGCGGCGCCCCCCGGGCCAGCGCTGCCCGCCCCGCCGCAACTTGGCCCCCGCGCCCCGCCGCCCCCGGCCCGGCCCGGCCCCGGTCCCCCCCTACCTTGTGGCCGCTGCCCGCGCCGCCCCTGCCCGCCGCTGCCATGCGGAGAGCCCGGGCGCGGCGGGGCGGGCGGCCCCGCTGCAGAGCGGAGGCCCCGGCGGCAGCCCCAGCCCGGCCCGGCCCGGCCCGGCGCGGCCCGAGGTGCCGGGCGGCGGCGGCGGCGGCGGCGTGGGGGGAGCCGGGCGGCGGTTGCAGCCGCTGGGGCGCAGAGCCCGCCGCGCTTCGGAGGCTCCGCCGGGGGAGGCTCGGCCGGGGGGGTGAGGCCGGGGGAGGTTGCGAGGCCGGGAGGGGGGTGCGAGGCTCGTGGGGATGCGAGGCCGGGAGGGGCGGCAGGCGGTGGGCAGGCAGGGATGGAGGCGCTGCCCGGGTGGGAGGGAGCGATGCTCGGGAGACGGGCAGGGCGCCCAGGGGTGCCGGCAGCGGACGGAGAGGGAGGGCGGCGAATCCCAGCGTGCAGCGGCAGCCGAGGAGGGAGGGATGTGGTGCCGGGGTGCAGGGGTGCGGTACTGGGGTGCAGGCAGTGCCCGGGGTGCAGGGAGGTGGTGCCGGGGTGCAGGGATGCGGTACCGGGGTGCAGGGATGCGGTGCCGGGGTGCAGACAGTGCCCGGGGTGCCGGCAGTGCCTGGTGCAGGGGCAGGGAAGGGCTGCAGGGTCCGGCCGGGCGAGGGGGCTGCAGACGCTGCCCAGGCAGGAGGGTCCCCAGGTGCCGCTGGGTCTCTGGCTGCTCATCAAAGGCCAGCGCAGCGCCCAGCAGAGCTTCCCCTCTCCTGATTCCGCTGCATGCCCCCTCTCCTCCCTGTTGACCTGCAGAGCCCCTGGGGACCCCCAGGCTCCTGTGGGGCTGGAGGGGTTCCCTGCACCTGCCCTCCCAGGGGCAGCAGTGGGGAGAATCAGTGGGGAGATGCTCCCACCCCACGTGGCGAGGGACGGCACCGAGGAGCGATGTTTGTGCTGCAGCACCTGGGTTTGGGGACACCCAGCACCTACCTGCGTGGCGGGGCCGAGGAGGAGGCTCCCGGTGCATCTCCAGGGACCGGGGCCGGGGGCCACGAGGGGCGGCTGAGGGGCTCCCTGTGCCTCCTTGATGTCCCTGTGGCGCTGGGAGGCACCGGGGTGAGCAGCCGTCCCCACAGCCTGGCCAGGACCCCCTGGCATTTCCAGCGCTCCCAGCTGGGAAAATCACTACCCTGGCCGAGCTTGGGGGACTACATGTGCCCCCCAGGGATGGAGATCGGTGTCAGGCTCCTGGGCACCAGCTCCCAGCCACAGATGCCCATTGCTCAGGTTGAGGAACCACCGGAAATTTCTATGCTGGTCACTTCCTTTCCTGGGGAAGGGGATGGCAACCTCAGCCCCACGGAGCAGCCTTCAGTGCCATGAATGGGGCCAAGATCCACGTCATGAAAAGGGCTTTACGGCCCTGCTTCCCTTGTCCCACATTCCAGGCAGCCTGAGATTTGGGCTCAGCTCCTCACGGAGCCGCCGGGCTGGGGCCGCTCTCCGGCAGCGGGTCAGGACCGCTCCTGGATGCGGCCGCTCTTATGCAAGGCCTTAGCTCCGCTTCCCGATATGTCCAGGGGGCAGCTGGGAAAGGGCCGGGGCACTGCCTGCCCCTGAACCCGTCTGCACAGCCCGGCCTCTGGCCAGGGGTTGTTCTCAGCACGTTCCTCCAGGATGCTGCTTCGGTTGCAGGTTCGTTGGTGAGGTTGAAGATGCAACATGGCAAGGAGGGGAGCAGGCTGGAGAGACCCGCTGAATGGAAGGATGACCCCAGACCTGAGGAGATGAGACAGTAGCAAACCTAAAACAAGATGTGGAAGAGTCTCTGTACCCCAGCACATCCTGTGCCCAGAGAGTCGGGGGCTGAAGACCTTATTTTGTGCCTTAGCACCCAGGAAAGTCTCTCCTTTGGAGCCAGGAGGAGGGATGAACCTTCCATCTCCTCCGTGGGACACAAAGGGGACAGCGGCAGCACCGCAGAATCTGTGACATCTTGCAGTGTTCCTTCCTGCTGGGCTCACGGGGCCCCCAAAGAGTCCAGCCCTGGGCACCTGAGAAGCCCAAGAAGGACCAGCAGCAGAGAAGCCCTTCGGGACAGAGCAATTCTCCCCATCATCCCCTTGGAGAGAGCAGGTCACGTCACGGTCTGGCTGGAGACCAGAGGGAATGAAATTGGTACCTCCGTCCTTCCCTGCAGATGTTCCCGTGTCGAAATGGGAGGCCCTTCTGCTGCCCACCGAGATGAGCGAGGCAGTGAATAGAAAAGGCAGAAGGGCTCCCAAGGGGCAAATCCTGTTCCCTTTTGTGCCCCCCAAACCAGCCCTCGGCTGCCGCTGCCTCCGGCGGCACTGGGAGCAGGGAAGGCCATTCCCGTGCCAGCGCCCACAGAGCCACACGAGAGCCGCGGCTTCGTGGAAATGCCTTTATTGACACGGACGCCAGGAATAGCCTGAAGAGCAACACGACAACGCTGCAGACACACGGGAGGAGGGCAGGACGCCCCCAAGGGAGCCCAGCGGCTCCCCAGGATGCCCACGTGCCCAAACCAAGGCCAGGACGAGCCCCAGGTTGAACCACACTGTCTGTTTAGCAGAGCGGGACAGCAGATCCCCTCCTCTGCTGCCTCCTCGTGCAGCCTGGGATGTCCCTGTCCTCCCTCCACAATCCCCCCTGTAAACGGGCACCTTTCTACTTGCTCTGACACTGGTTTTTGTCCTCCCCAGGCCAGGCAGGGCTTGAGAGCTCCCTGGGCTCTGGGTATTTTCCCCATGTGAAGCACAAAGTGCCAATGCCAGGGGCACAACTCCTTGGGGTCCTGCAGCTCCCAGCTCTGCTGGGGTCTCTTTCCTTCCTTACAGTGGGGAAAAGCTGGGAAAACAGGGTATTTTGGCCATTTCTCAGCATTGGTTACTTATCTACCAGCTTAGCAGCATCCCTACCCTGCCCTCTCCCATCCCAATCCTCACTTGGGCTCCATCTGCACCCATCATAAAAAACAACCAAAACCACATTCACCTCAGATACGGCACCTACAAGGACAACACGGGTGCGACGGCTGCGAGAGGACAGCGTCCAAGCAAAGAGGCTGCAGAGCAGAGCGACGGCCGGAGCAGGGACATGCAGCCCTCCCCACGGCTGCAGCGTTGCAGCCGCATCTGCTGCAGCGCCGAGTGGCTGCAACGCTGCAGCCACGGGGAGGGCAGGCAGCCTGGAGCAGGCGCCTGCAGGGTCCCCATCGCCATCAAGATCCAGCTCTGGGAGAGGCTTCCAGCTCTGCTCAACTCAGGGAAGCTGGAAAGGCAGGAGGGGGCCAGGAGGCTGGGGGTGGCCAATGGGATACGTGGAAAAGGAGGAGCTTTTCCAAGCGCAGCTCCTTTCCCTCCTCTGGGTATCAGGCTGGGTTGGCAGCTCTTCCTGCCCTGCTTCAACAGCCTCCTTTCCCAAATGAGGGACTAAGGGAGATGGCTGGAGTGAAAACACACCCTGGGAAACAGAGCTGAGGCTGCCAGCACTAGTGTAATAAAAATCCCTCACTTTAGGACGCCTCCACGGAGCAAAACGACGGCTCTGGTCCTAGTTCTTCGAGGCCGCGTTCGCCCTGCTCGAGCCCTGGTTCTCTTGAGGGCTCCTGCTGCTTCCCTAGGTTTGCTTTCCCTTTAAGCCAATTACAATAAAAAAACTCAAAACATACAAAAATATAAAATAAAGTGCAGTATATGTTTTCGACACTTTTGCCTTGTTTTAATGAGCAGATGTGTGGTTTTTGCTTGGTTTTTTTTTTCCTTTTTTCTTCCAACGAGCAGTATTTTACAAAATCTTAACTACGCCTAAAGCCATTTAGAAAACACTGAACATTGGCACAAAATGGAGAAGCCCACGAGAACGGACAACGAGTGAGGGGGAAGAGTCGAAGCAGTGGTTACAAAGTTTCCATGGACGCTAAAAATATCAAAGGGGGTTTGTTCCCTATCATCGTTAGCACGTGGATACTAATTGCTACCTTGTTTAAATCAGTGCGTTTGACTGAAATCCTACACACGAACGGGGCTGCTTCCTTTTCCCGCACGCGCCGCGGAGGAGGAGGAGGAGGATGTGGGTGCCCCGGCTCCCTCCTCCCGGCGCAGGGCGAGGCACCGGCGCAGCTCCCGTCAGTTCTTCAGGATGGCATCGTAGGCCTGGTAGATGTACTGGGACACTTCGGGAGCTCGGCATTTCAGAGAGAGCTGCGGGGAGAGGAGAGGGAGGTTAGTGGGCACGTGGGGATATTCCCCTTCGGAGACGGGAGCTGGCTGCTCCGGGCTGTTCCTGGCAGTGCTTTATTCGCACACCAAGGGGTTCCCAAACTGCCAGGCCCAGCATTGCCAAAGCAAGGGAGGGACTTCTCATGTCGCCACCAAGACATCTGCCCACAGCCTGGGACCTGCCTTGCCTGGGCTGTAAATCCTGGGGCTGGGAGCACATCTGCTCTTTGTGCTTTGCTCTTTGGCTCTGACTGACCCAAACTTGGATTTTTCCCTTTTTAAAGCAGGGCTGGGGCTGGAATGGGGATGGATGACTGGGGTTACATCACTCCTTGTGCAAATATTTCAACCCTACTGTTTGTTTTCAGCAGATGGGTTCCTCAGATCACGGGCATCCCTTGAAACTCCTGGAAGTGCCTCCAAGATGGGACAAATTATTCAGAGATGGGAAATGGGGCACACAAGTCCTTGGAAGGCGAGAGGTTCAAAACGAATAGCTCTATAGCTGCACAACGGGGACAGACAGCACCTTAGCACCCATTAGAGACTGTTCCCAGTGCCAGGCCAAAGGGACAGTCAGCCTGCACTGCTGGAACACCACAGGGCATGACTTTAGTCCCATTTACTAGAGGGAGAAGGGCACCCCGGTCATCATTCCTTGCTAATGTCTCTTGGCTTTATCTCTGGGCAACCCTGGTAAAGATGAGCGGGCATCACCCCAGCTTGGCAGGAAGAGCAACACGACTCTGTCCTTGCTCACTTTTCTCCAGTGTGGTGGGAATTCCTGCTCGCTAATGGGATCTGCCCCGGACAGGCGCATTATGCCAAGCGGGAGCAACCGCTTCACGAGCCGGAGTCGTGGGAAGGAGCCCGGGCTGCCCCACGCGTCCTCCTCCGTCCGCCTGGTCTCACCGTGTAGTTGGGGTTCCCCGGCTGAATGCGAAGCTCGGCCAAGATCCAGATGCCGTTGGTGAGCTTCAGGGACTGGTAGAGCATGTCCTGGCCTTCCACGTTCCTCTTGGCGATGGTGTAGACGTTGTTGTTCTGCAGCTTGCTGGAGACTGTGTCTTCAGAGAGAAGAAAGAAAGGAAAAAAACACATCTGTTAACCCAAATTTATCATATCTGGAGAAAGGAGAGCCCGGAGAAGCATTCTCAGGACACACATACACAAAGAAGCACTGACTTCTCTCCCGGAGTTTTGCTTGGGAACAGAAGCTCACATGACAGAAAGAAAAAAATTCCAGAGTGCTTCCATGGATTCAGTTGCTTTCCTTCGTGCCTGTGATCCCCTGGTAAATATTCACTCTTCTTACAGAGCTTTCCCTTATTGCTTACTGCTCCATATCACAGCAGATTTCTTGACTCTATCAAGACAAGATCCTGCAGCTCAATGAGTACCAGGACTCTGCTGTACTCTAAATACCCCAGAACACCCAGGCAGGGTAATCTGGAGGCAGTCAAGCCAGAAGGTGAAGGCAGGGAAGGACAGTAATCCCTGTCTGAGGCTCATTCAGGATCTGAAGTCCCACACAACCAGAAGAGTCCCCTCCTGCATCCCTCACTCTCATACACAGGCCCTTCCAGCCAACTAACACTCTACAGGATAATAAAAGTCCTTTTTTCTATGTCAATCACCTACAGATCTTCTGCAAGTGCCGAGGTCTTAATTTTACCTGCACAAATATACAGCTGTAACCATGACAGAGGCTATGTCTAAGGAAACTCGAAGAGAATCAAGAAAAACAGCAAATAGAGAGAGAGAATACAGGAATTCAACCCAGCAGCTGGTATGGCAAGTCTCTGGAAGCCAAGGGGCTCCCCATTCCAAGGGGCTCAATGCAGGACAGCACAAGAGGCACGTGAAGGGCCCGTACACCTCTAATCCGCCCGGCACTGGCCACACTAAGATCTGCCAGCACTGGCAACGGAGCTGAACAGCCACAGGTCTGCTCTGGGGCACGGTGGGTCGGACAGGGGCTTTGCTGGCGCTGCTCATGCACTGGGCAATGGCAAAAGCCGAGAGGAAGGACTCTGCCAGTCCATGTGCTGAGGTTAAACCAGCTCCCCTCCCTTATGCAGGCTCAACAGCCATTGCCAGGGGTCACCATGAGCCCCCAGAGAGGGCTGGGACCCCTGCGGTGCCCTCACTGAACCCTCTGCTCTCCTGGCTCAGGGCAGCTGTGTGCGATTTGCACAGGGTTCAAGCATCCTGCTACTCAGACACAGTCGGATTTAGGTTTCCTCTTCTCCTCAGTTACTATGGAAACTGGCAGCTATAAGTAACTAATGAGCTCCTTTGCCTAAAACCCCTCATTCCTCCGTCTCCTCCTCCCACCCCTACTCCTCCTCTATCCACCGAATCCAGCCCGATGGGGAAGACGGAGCAGCCACCTGGCCCATGGGGACCTTGCTGTGAGGCAGCAGCACAAACCCCCACGCCTGCTTCCTCGTCCCGGGGCTTTGCAAAAGCACTGGGCTCAGCACGGTGCCACCCTGGACACTCATTGGAATGGGATGTGAGCCACTGCATAAGACGTGACCTTCTGCTTGTCAGCATCCACGTGTGGATGCCTGGGCTCGTCCCCATGCTCTTTGCTGTCCCTGTCCTGCCCGGGGCTCTGCTTGCCTGCCTGCCACCCTGCTTGGAGCTCAGCTCCAGCACCCGCCAGCATCGAGCACCAAGGGCCCTTCCCGACCCTCTCCCATCCCTCCGGCGCCGGCGCTTCGGAATTGGGCAGAGTTGCTAAGCGACGGTACCAGCCTGCGCCTCGCTGAAGGCAGGACCACTAATGCCATGTGACAGCCCAGCCTTTAAAATACATGTGTGTGTGTGTATATATATAGATATATACATTTGCAGGGGGCAGAGAGCGCAGCCATGCTCCAAGCTGGGCCGTGCCGCCGGCAGCCACTCTCCTCCTGCTGCCGTTTTGGGGCCCGTCGAGGCCGGAGCACCCGAGCCCCTTCTGCAGCACGCCGGGGTCTCACTGAGCACCGTCAAGCGGGGCCTTTTCCTTTTGCTTGGTGCTTATTCTCATGTTAAGAACGAACTCCAAGCATGGGGTGAGGACCCAAAAATGCCTTTTCTGAGCTCTGCTTCGCAGTGAGCCCTGGGAGATGGGAAGGGAAACTTCATCACTTGAGACTGTGAGAGCCGTTTCTACCGTCACTCGAAAGGTCCTGCCAAGATCACATTCAAATCCCAAAACCTGGATGTAAATCCCTGCAAATCTGGATCCAGCAGGGAGGGACTTCGGTCACTTCCAAGCATAGGATTTGTAATTGATTTAATGATCAAGCAAAAGTTAATAGATTTGCAGAGATACCAAAACATACCAGGGAAAATTGCACATGATTGTTTCCCAATTTGTTCCAGCAAGAAAATCCAATTTGTCTTTCTTAGTTTTAGCATTAGCAAATTACACAGGGGGAAACAAAAAGGAGACCACCACATACCAATAAAGCCACATTTGGCCCAAAAAACCAAACTTGTCAAGTCACACCACAGATTGGGGGCCAGTAATAAATCAGCAAAAACAAAGCTAGCAGAATTGCTGAACGGGCACGGCGGCTAAATTACATCCTGATTAATGGCATCCGTCTGCATGTGCAAGTCAGTTTGTGCCTCTGCTGTAGCTGCTCTTTCACTCAGTGGATTTGGGTAAGCAGAATAAATAAATAAATAAAGCTCTAATCTGATTTGCATATTTTAGCTTAATCTAATGGTCCTTTAAAAATGTAATCAAACTTAGCATGTTGGAAAAAAAACCACTGTAAACAAGGCAGAGTAAATTTCTGTGCATTTTTAGTTGAGGGGGAAACCTCAGTTGGTGAAGCCTGTCAAAAAGCTCACTCTGCTTTTATGAGCTATGTAGGTCTCTGAATATTTTCATGCATGGATGAGATGAACACTGGAGCATATGCAGGAATCCTTGGCAATCCTTCATCTGATACCCAAAGAACAGTGTTAAATACTGCACAATTCTACAGCCCTTCCCCAGCTGTGCTGCAGGAGGCTCTTTGGGCTCTCTTGGTTCGAGGGTGAGAGAGGTGCAGACACAGGATGGATCTGAGGGCTTTGGGAGCAAAACCTCTCTGCAACAAGAGAAGGAGCTGGGTACATGGGGCTACAGGTAGCTGCGGTTAGCCCCATGCCCTGCAGCTCGGCACCCTCCGCTCCACCCTTGGGCGCCTGCTGCGGTCGCGCTGCTCCGCTGGAGCGGCTGCACGTGCCGTGATTAGGGCACAGTGGCCGGGAGCAGGGCTATTTTTAGCTCACAGCTAAATCCGTGGCATTGGGTTGGAAGCAGCTAGGCGGGAGCATGAACGGCGCCGTGAGCGGGACTCGCCACTGAGCGGGTGGCCTCACCCTGGCCAGGAATTAGCTGCACGGGTGGATGCGAGAGCGGGCACACTGATCCACTGATCCATGCGGTGGCCTGTGCACCCCTAAGAAGCCAGCAGCTTTTCATTCGTGTTGAAAGGCTGCAAAACAGCCAGCACCTTTGTGCTCTAGTTAGAAGCTGTTAAAATCTGCAGCCTTTGGTCTGAACAGCTTTGCCATGGCAGCGGGTGCTTACCTTATTTTATGCCAATGGGATGAAAGCTTCGCAGTGGCATTTCATCAGTGATCAACAGATGCACCAGAAGTACAACTGCAAGCTTTAGTCTGCTTAGGTGTCTCCAAAAGGAAAGTCTTTTCAGCACAAAGCAGTCTCTTCTCCACAAGGATCAGGTGTCTAAAGACTTTGCACAGAAAAAATGCTATACTCCGAAAAAAAAAAAAAGGAAGTGGCTTAAAATAACCTTATATTCACTGGATTTTATGTGATCATGACTAAATCTTTCAAGATTACTGCCCTATATGCACTCTTGCTCTGGCATAAACTAGTAGCAACATAGAGTAAACCTTCTTCCAAGCTCACCCACTTTATTTTGCCTCTGTCCTGGCACAGACATACCCAGAGACACTTATGTTGTTTCCATCCTGAGCATGCTGTGAATTTAGCCCTTTGCTGGGTTTTGGATGGAGCTGATCCTTGTAGAGACAAGCTTCACACGCTTGTGATGGTCTGTGCTAGAGGAGACTTACTCATAGATTAAATCAAGGTGAATAGAAGAACTATTGAATCGTGGTTGAACTGGTACCTAAAGCTCACGAGGCAAAAGACGACCATGCAAGCTTTCTCCAGCTTTTGCTCCTGCAAGCCATTGGCCTGCTTTCTGCCAAAGCCCAGGTGGTCAAGGAAAAAAACTGCCTATAAAGTTGCAAGAGGAAGGAGGTGTCAGCAGAGATATAAAAACAGAAGCCTCATCTGATGAGAAGCGTTTGAAATCTGTTTATCAGACATGACCCACTTTCTCCCAAACATAAGCCAAGGAGGCTGGCAGATCCTGCGTACTTTGGAGCTTCCCAAGTGACTGATCACACTCAAGAGAGGCTGTTTTCAGAGCTCTTGCTAAGGCACTGAAAGAAGCTTCTTCCCAGCTGAGCCCTAGCAATGGCTGCAGATCGCAGCCGTGCTGTGTTACTGCACTCACCTTGCAAGTTATGTGTTCATGAACATCACCAGTCCAAACAGGCTTGGCCAAAACCAAACTGTCCCTGGTTGGTAAGGCAGCCCAGTTTCCCCATTGGAGAGGCAGAGCACTACCTCCCACTGCTTGTTTTACCAGAGCTCCTTCTCAAGGGAGATGGACGTGCCGACCAGGCTGCAGGACCGGACTGCAGGTGCTTATCTCTGCAGCTAACCAGTTCACTCTCTCCCAGGTGTGTCCTCCACCAACCGCCACAAAACCAGCACCCAAGAGAGGCTCCCAGCATTTCCAACCGGGGATGGGACGTGCTCCAGGCAGGGCGGTTCGGACATGGCCGCAGGAGGCAGCGGCACCAGCCACATCCGCGTGGGTGGGGAGGCGGATGCCAGGCTTGGACCCGAGCGGAGGAACAGCTGGGGGAGGCGCAGAGGTGGTTCTCACTTGAAACCCCACAGGGAGATCAAGTCATAAGGTCTGACAGCTGCTATTTTTTCCCCTTCTCTGGCGCGTTACATCTTTTATATTCCAAAATAGTGATAATTATGAGTACAAAGAGACCCATGGTTTCTGTCTACAACTGAAGCAAGAGGGTGTTCATTGTGTAACAGCAGACATGAGAGGATAAAAAGGTTACAGGGTTTGTAATCAATAGGGACACATTTTTTTCCTCTAAAACATAGCAGCTTTTGGTAGAATCACTTGGCTACTATCCAGACCTCTTGAACAAGAACAAAGCTGCTCTGCTGGCCACATTCCACCTTTTACACTCCCTCACCCTCCAGCAGTAATAAGGTCATAAGTACAAGCAGGATGCTCACAAATGGAGGCAACTGGACGACTAAACATAGTTGAACAGGATAGAGCAGGATCAAAACACATGGGTAAGAGCAGCTGATAACGGGAGGCCAACATGCTTCTCTCACATGGTTTCTCCTCCACAGAAGACAAAATATTTTTATGGTGATATGCAAGATTAGTCTTTCAAATGAGAAAGCAGAAAACGAATGCTGAAAGGCAAAGTGACTGGCCCAGAGCTAGGCAACAGGTGAAAGTCAGGGCTGGAGAGTTATCTCCTGACTTCTAGACCTGTTTACTCACGCTCTTTACACCGCTAATGGCAAGGTGCATTAACAAACTAATGCATCATGCACTAACAGCATGATGCCCACAGTAGCAAGACAGGATTGATGAGCAGCTCAAATACAATATTCAGCTCTGTTTAAGAACAGCTTTACAGAGAAATGAAGCATAAAAGAGAAAGCACAAATACAACATACAGAATGAAAGCAACAGTAGAGAGGTAAAAATCTAAGGTCTGGGATTTTAGACATGCATTTAGGAACCCAGATAAAGTTTTTGATTTAAAAAAAGCCCCAGGACACAGAGCTTACAAGGCATTCTGTTCACAAGCACAACACTCGTCTTATCTGTTATCTAGACACGATGCTATTAATAAGTTGGTGTCTAGTGACCACTTATCAAAGGTGCTGCTCAAGGCGCTCAGCGTGGTAGAACGAAGCTACTCACCAGCATTCAGGTGACAGTCTTTAATCTGGAACTGAAGCTCGTTTTCATTCGGAATATCTTTCCATGTTGCGAGGAAGACCTGGCGCTCTATAAACAAGAAAGATGATCAGCACTCCTGGCTCCTCGCAGGATCGTGGCATTAATTAAACCACCACAGAATGATACAACAGAGGAAAAACAAACACGAAAACCCAACCTTTCTGTCGTGTTTTGCTCTGCCATGGTCAGATCCAGTGTTTGCTCCTACAATAATCTCACGGTTCTACTGTAAAAGCAGCAAAGCTTTGATGGTTTTCAGAACCCTCAAAGCAAAGGCAGTCTTTACCCTACGAGCTGTTTACAAATCAAGAACAGGTGGGATTTGACAAGAATGAAGGAGACCCACACACTCCAGACTATTTTATGGTGAAAGTAAAGATGCTGCTTTTGCAAGCAACTTCCCTGCCAATTCAAAGAACAATTTAATAAAGGAAAATAGGAACATAAGAGTCTCAATAGAAATGTTACGGGGGAAAATCCCAGATCCATTTAAGTGAGCTAGTCCTCCAACACAACCAGGAATCAGTCTCAAAGAAAAAATATCCACTCTTTGGCAGAGAGGGTCAGCACAGAGGACTCAGGGCTGGAACTGCAGCTCTACGGGTCCTGCACGACAGCAGTCAGGCAACCAAACCCCTGCCAACCACATTAGGTGGCTGGGATACACTGGCGTGTAGGCAGGGGCCAAGCATATGTGATTCTCAGCCATAGGACACGGTGATAACCTCAGCCATACCCAGGTGGGAGCTGCTAATGCAACCTGGAATGGGGAGGCTGACCACAGACCTAAGCAACACTCACCCATCTTGCCATCCTCTACGAAAAGCACGTTGAGAGGAATTAGGCAGCTGAAGTAAAAGACATCAATGTTGTTTTTCACAGCCACCTGTTACAGAAGAAACAGGGTGGGTTAAAGCTGCTGTGTTGGCTGCAAGTTCAAAGGGATTCCAACGCCTTCCACAGTCATCTCCTACTTGTGCATGCACAAATGCTCTCCAAGCAAAGGCAAACACTGTGCATGGGACTATTTGAAACTGCCTTTTAGAGCTGCAGGGTAACTACAGACAAAGATCAAGCTCAGTCTACTGTGCTTGCTCCATTTTCATTAAAAGCTGCTCAGTCACCTCCTGTGAGCATTTCCCCTTGCTGCCTCAGGGCCAGGCACACCAGTAGGTCACAGCCAGCATCCCTGCCCATTTCCACACATTTTCAGATGTTCTCTGCTCTCATTTCCTCCCTGTGCTCTGTTCTGGCTGTACACAACTACCACCATGTCCGTCCTTCTGTTCCACATGAGCTCCCATCTCCATCACCTCACCCTTGTAATTCCCAATCTCCCAAACCCCATGCAATCCCTTGCTTTACAGAATGGCTGTTGCTTCCAAACATGCAGATTCCTTGGCTAACTCTATTTCAGCCTGGACACTTCCCATAAAGCCAGAAGTCAATGCACTTCTCCAGCTCTGCCTGCACGCTACGATAATCTTTTAAGTCTACTGCCTTTACCCTTGTGCAAGTCATACAGAAAACATATGGTGGGTGTTCATTCCATGCTTGGCTGGAAGCAGCAAGTTTGGCTCTGGAGCAGTTTTGAGGGGGGAGCTTAAAAAAAAAAATACTTGACAAAAGACTTAATCCTCAGTGCCATTAAACTCTGTCAGCTGGGAGATGCACTGGATTGCCCTGTCTCACCCATGCTTGCCACATTACCGACTAATCTCTGCTAATGTAGAGAACAACCTCAATTCTGTTTTCCCCAGGCTGAGAGCTGATGGTACAGCAGGAGCAAACCAGAGGTCTGAGAAAGTGCACTGTCATAACACAGCTCAGAAAACGTGGCTGTGGGCTCTTTCTATGCTGCTCACGCTCTCTTCACATCATCCAGCACAGCGCTGCCGTGTCACTGGAGCAGAGTTCAGCAGACACCAGCCATTCCCGGCAATGGAGGACACTTAGTCTGGAAAAGGGACCACAAAATGAGACTGTGGGGGGAGCCCTGAATTCCAGTGGTTGTTTGAGCTCCCATTTCCTTTGAAAAAGAAAAATCTTAGACAAATTCTCCGATTTGTCACCCAGCTGAAATGCCAGACCAAGCTGAAAGTTGAGCCACAGAAATAAATTTTACACTGCAAAGAATTGTGCCAAGACAAACTCTGTTCACATTAATAATTACATGCATTAGTGTTTTGCTGAGAAAATCTATTACCCAATAGCAGTGGGTTGAGAAAGAAACCCTCAAGTGTCTGTCAGGGTAATAAAAGGAAGGGGAATAAACCTGAGGATCTGCACACAAGTCAGCTGGTTAGACACACACGAGCCAGAGCACAAGGGTAGGAGATAAGGTTCCCAAGCGAGGAACACCTCCAGCAATTGGGAAGATTTCAGAAGAGCAAATAGTAACAAAAAGGTAGATGTGACAGTCCGTGGAGTTTCTTCTCTCAGCCAGCATCAAAAGTAGCAGCTTATACTTAATTCCCACGGTATAAGGCAGCTTTTAAAAGGGGATTAGTTTAAAGCCTGCTAGAAAAATGTAAATTATGGTGCAACCCAAAAAGAAAAAAAAAATGCACATGGCCTTCTGTAATAGGGAGGTGTCACATGCCTTGACTGTTGGCGTCATATTTGTGAGTTTGAATGTTGAGAGTTACAGTGGAATATTACAGCCAGCTCTTCAACATCTTGCTGCTGCGAGAGACACCTAAGCCAGAGGGGCAAGAGCAGATTGCTGGATGGACGTAAGTGATTCGCGTCTGCAAAATGTGATTAAACAGAGTCTGAGTGAGCAGCTAAAAATGCACCTCTAAATCTCAGAGGAGAGAGTTCTGGAAAGAAGAACGTTCTAGACGCTACGCTTAGATGTAACAGGCATGGAGACAGACTGAAAGAAGGAAAATCCAGGTTAAATCTTCCAAAAAACGACAGTGAAAATTATTAAGCAGCATAACATGCTCTGGAGGAGGAGAGAAGTTCCAGTGCTTGGGAGGACTTAAATGCAGCCTTGACAATGTTCTCAGCAAGGTGTTCTGTAGCAATACAGCAAAGCATAGCAAGGACTACACTGCAGGACCTACGATCTTTTCTAGCTCTGATTTAATGATTAATTGCCTTGCCTTTTAAGAATGGAGATTAGTTAGCCTTTGTGGTTAATTGCTGTTGCCATACAAGTGCAGCTACTCAGGAGAGGGGCTGGAAAGAAGGGCCTCCTCTCCAGTCACAGCTCTAGAGGCACACACTGAATTAATATGCTAACCCTGTCCCTGCAGTTATAAAAATGCTATAAAAAGGTATCTGCTGACCTGCTTCTCAACTCTGCAGAAACATCCTGAGTAAGCTGCTTTGGCTGTACGCTAGGGAGCTACACAATTAATGTGCTCCGAAGTGCAGTCTTCCCAGTAAAGCAGCATGCCACCCTCCAGCCTCCCTATCAAACTGCATCACCAGCTCCAGTAGGGACATCAGGCATCACCATACAAATACCTGTAATGATGCAGAAATCAGCTGTTACAAATAACTTTGTAAAAAGAGAGGGAGAGCCACAGTCCTCCTACCATTACCTGTAGCACTGGGATAAGACAAAGTAGCTTCCATCATGCAGCACCACATCCTTCCCCCTCCAAACAGCTAGGCACACAGCTGGTGGTGCTCCATGCAGAACTGCTATCTGGACAGCAGAAGTCAAGCCAAGAGCAAGCTTGGGGGCCCTGCCAGCTTATCACACCTTTCCAAGTGTCTAAACCTTTTCACAGCCCCATCAGGAGCACCTAACACCACCTGACATGTTATAGGCAGAAAGCAGATCTGAACCTGGTTTGAGAGACACCTAGCAGCTTTCAAAAAAAATCTAGTGTTCCTTAAGTGGTAAAGTGGGTCTGAGAAAATCAATGACATTTAAAATGATACCAGTAGTTGAAAAGTCTTTCCAGGCTTGACATGCTGGAAAGAAACCTCCACTCGCACTCAATAAATCCTCCAGTCCTGTAGCTTTGCAGCTTTAACCTACCAACCTGCACATGGACTATTAAATTTTTAACAAGACCTTCAGCCTCAAACATTTGAGAGTTGAGGCGGAAACATTTTATATCAAAACGGCTTTCTGTCTGCAATCTTGTTTGAAAAAGAAGAAAAAAAAAACTATTACTGCCTTGTGAATTTAGGCTAGCAGACTACAAAGGCTCTGAGGGATAAAATTCAAATGTGCCAGATTTTCATGTGATGCTTCACTGCTAAGAAGCTCTGAGCCCACTGGAAACCAGCACTGGGCTGCTTACATCCTGTTAGTGATCCTCAAACTAGAGGAACCAGTGCCTGGAAAAATAACCCTGGAACATATTTGCTCACCCTGCACCATGAGAGCCCTTCTGATGCCTTCTGTTGCTGCGAAACCCTCTCACAGGCAGTGCTGGGAGTTTTGAGGGAGACCTCATGACAACAAAGCCAAGCTATTTTCTTCAATAGTGTAGGTTTCCAACGCTTTACATCCCAGGCATAAATCCCCCTCGAGCATAAGAAGCAACTTTCTAAGTTGGGTCTGAAAGCACACACAGATGCTTCCCATCAGCAGCGAATACACAACATACCCACTTGGAATCCCATTAGCACCTACACTAAATTAAGGATTTAGTTCAGAGTTTGGTTTGGCTTTAACGTCTGGTAACAGCCAAGCTGCTAAGGCGAGAAGAACTCTCCTCTGCAGAGTCTATTTTACCTCCACCAGCACAAGGCCGCGGTTTCCTCCGCGCCCGTCTGCTGCTCTGGCTGTCAGATGCCTCCAGGGAGTGCTCTCCACTTCCCTTCATTCTGTTTGACAGGTCGGGCTCTCGGGATCCTACGGGCGTGTGACAGGCGCCGCTCGCCTCGCCGGGTGCTCTACCTACAGGCAGGAACGCGGAGCTCGGCAGCGGAGCCGCCCGCACGCCACGCGAGCCGCGCTGCGCCCTCGGCGGCAGCTGTCACCTCCTGGAGCGCCGCTGACGTCAACGGCCGCGGAACAGCGAGTCACTGGGGAAGAGCTCTGCGCTCGTGTGTGCCTGCCTGCGCTGGAAGTTCAAAACGCACATTTTATCCAATGTACTCTACCATGTGCCAGACCTGGCCTTAATTGCGAAGGCAACAGCTTTCCACCACGGAGCTACAAACTGGCTGCAGACGCCGCATTCTGAGCGTTTCCTTCAGGGAGTCTTTTGGGTGGGCGCTCTCCTTGCTGGATTAAGACCTTTGCACTAGCAGAGGTTGTTACTGAAAAATCTAGGTAACAAAATGAAGCAAACATCTACCGTTTCTGGTCACCCAGGAAGCCTGCTATATGTTCTGATAAGCTTGACCCAGCTTATACAGGCAGATATTGTGCTACTTATCAAGCAGATCATCTACTGGGTGGACTTGCTGCTCATGGCAATTCTTTGCCTTGTTTTTAATCGAGTTGAATGTGTGAAGTCTCTTTCAAACTACAAAAGCTCTCCCTTTGTGACCTGAGATGCATCAACACTTCTCATGAATGAGACCTCCAGCACTGCTGCACAGCAAGTGAGAAGCTGAAGGAGGAGCACTGAACTGAGTGCTGAAGAATAAACATGCTCTAGTGCATCAACAAGGCCAACCTTTCCTCATTTGCCTTTAGAGAAAAAAATATTTCTTTTTTTTTGCCAAACATATTGGAAGAAACAACTAAGAAACACTCCAACTCAAATGGCTTGAGCAACAAGTCTGTTTCCAAGTGTCCCTTTCCAGGAAGGAAGGCAGTTGGCAGATTCATCTCTTCCAACGCTCAGCAGTCCAGTCAAAATAATTTTAAGGTTCTTCTGGGAAACTTCTTTGGTCTGCGAGCTCAGTAACTGGCCCCAGATGGTGTCAGGGAATGGGATGCACCAACTCTTAATTTTGAATATTTATACCCCTATAACGCGGATGCTCCAGGCTCAGGCAGACACCGCTGCTCTGGCAGACTCTAGCTTGTTCTTAATTTTATCAGCTCCTGCAAATAGTTACCATATCACAGCAAAGACTATCAGATCCGTGCCATGACAGGCCAGGCCTCATGTCTGAAATTGTCTCAGCAGGCTGGCTCCATTTCACTCATTTCCAGAATTAGGGGGGCAATTTTTGTGAACGCAAATGAACAAAATTGAGTATTCCAAATCCACAACCCTCTCACAACCCTTGGAAGGCCATTTATCAGGAACAGTGCCTCTCTTCATCACAGGAAGGCCCCATCCCAGGCATTTTCTTACTCCAAATTTGGCTCTAAGCCCAGAAGGTGTCTGGAAAGAATATGATCTCACACAATGCAAAATCAGAATCCATTTTCTTCTTTGAGAGCTTATATACATACTGACTAAGACACTCCACCTCTCCTTCCAATGCTGACCCTGATGGGCTACAACTTACCACATGGGTTTTACAGCTTTGACTGTGACAAGATAGCAACAGACCCCAAAGAAAACTGTGCAACTACTGGCCTGACTGGCAACCAAGCCAAGGCTTTCTAAGGCTTTTGATGGACAACACAACCTCTCACGTGCCTTTGGGCAAGAGTACATAATTGCTTGTAATTGCCATGCCCTGCAGAGCCAGCCTTGGGCAAATAGACCGCAGCACCCACAAGTGCAGGTAGCCTGTGCAAGGTTGACATGTTCCCCAACAGATATTAATGCATCAAGAACTACCTCAGATTTTCTTCAGCAATAGACATACTCCAAGGACGTCCTGACAGCAGCTTTCTTTTTTTATCTGGCATAATAAAAACAGAGATGAACCAGCCTCTTCAGGCTACAGTGCTATGCCTCTTCTGATTCTGGCTTTATCCTTTGACTGGGTGTTGAACCTGACTGAGTCAGGATCTCAACAAGTCAAAACATTTTCATCACTACTTTAGGAAGGGAAGGAGAAGTCTGCTAGTCATTATCACATGCAGCAAGACAAACAAACGGATAAGTCTGCTCAATTAGGCACCACGGTTATATTTCCTTTAAGTAAGCCTCCAAAAATATTACAGCCCTTCTCCCCTTTTTGTAAAAATGGCTTTTTGTTAACTTGTCAAATGTTTCAGGTTTTTTTTATGTGATTACAAATGTTAACATTAAACCAGCTGTATTTGGTGGTGGAAGATTAGGAACAGTAATCAAAATATAACCTGAACGAGACTTGAATTCATTCAAACAGTTGCCTAAGGAATGTATTATTGGCTTTTAAAGTTTCTATTTAAAATGACAAAAATTTGAAAGCTATCAGTTTGGTTACCTCAGGACTTATTTTTCTGTAACTAAACCAAGAATACAAACAAACAAAAAAAACAGACTAGGAGATGAACATAAGGTCCTCTGGTTCAAATCAGCCCTGAATTCTACTTTAGTGCTTCCAAGCTCAAAAAAATTGCATTAACCAATCTGATTTTGAATTGAGTGTTTTGGTTCTTCAATGAATACAGGGACACTTGTATTCTCCATTTCTGTATTATGCTATAACTTGGTCCCTAAGTAGGTCACCAAAATGATTCCTGAACATTTCAAGACAGATAATTTCTACACAAACTCACAAAACATAAAACCAGAGCCCTGGCTGTCAGGGCAATGACAGATCTCCATCAAACCCACTCCTGTTAGGAAAGTAAGGGGAGTGCTCTTTTTAACTTGGCATCTGCTATCGTGATTCAACTCTCTGCAGAGAAATATACTATTACTCCATATGGCAGCTTCCCCAATTGTAAAAGGGCAGCCAACTTCTATGGCAATGAGCTAGCTAGCAAATTAGCAACCAAGTCTGGCACTAATGAACACTCGGCTGTCTCAATATAAGGTAGTTGGAGGTTTCCTTATATGCTTTCTCCTTGCTTTGTTCTAGCAGAAGATGCTCCAAGAAACAAACTGTGTTCTGATTCCTTCAGAGATTTAATAACCCAAATACTTCATTTCCTTCCTGATCAAAGGAAGTAGCAACTTGAGAACGTCTCACTGAGGAAGTCTCCAGTGCTACGGAAGCAGATGAATACTTGGCTCCTACACTTCCAAACTTCCCTCACAGGGGGTGGTAGAGCTTAAAACAGCTGACTCAAATGCAGTGATATAACCACATGGTTGGGACCTGAGTGCAGAGGGAATTCAGCTTTTCCACAAAAAGCTTGCTGCGGAAGACAGCACATGGCATTCTTTCACTGTCCACATGCTCCCCAACACAACCGAGAACAGAGCTGGAGTGTAGGACTGCTCGCTTGAGTGCCAGAGGAGCTATTTTGAGTTGTTTGCCCAAAGACTCATCAATAAGTCATAAGGCCTAAAATGGAAGTCAAGAGCAGTGAAAAAAATAGTTGCTCAGGCAGAATAAATAGTAACTTGTATGTCATTCTTTTAAGCTAAAAAGAGTAGGATCTGCTTCAAAATGACATATATTCCCTTCTACGGACTGCTACACTACAAGAAATCAAGCTAGTTCCTCTGTCCCCTGGAAATCAGGTGAACACGACACGTCACAACACAAGTTAACCGCACCTTTGGGACATTTGGAAAATCTTTGAGGACGACCCAACTACACAGAGGAGACACAAGARTTGTTTACTCAGCTGAACTCCAGAGAGTGACTGCACAGGACATGAAAAGGGAAGAGCTTCCTCAGGTGGGAAACACACCTGCCTCACATTTACTTCAGTTAAAAGTGCCCTCGATGTACGTCAGTTCTGACATAGACAGCCTTGAGTCTACAAACTGGGGGAAACACCTCCAAGGATTCGTATTCCCTAATGCCTAAGGCAGCCCAGTCTGATAAAAAGCCTATTCTAGAGAATGCAGGTTGCTCTACTGCCCCTAACACACACAGAACAGCTTCATTAATAAAGCATTGTGATTGCTTCTTCATTTCTCCCTTGCTTTTCCTGGAACAAGTCTTGTTTGCCTTAGATTTAGCTATTTGGGGCAGAGAACTGCCAGTGGCTTTGGTAAAGCACCCTGGAAGTTAAGAGCACTAGAGAAATATTAATTACTCAGCAGTTACCATCTTTACTGTAATTCCTTTAATTCTCTCAGCTCTTGCTGACGTCTCTCATCGCCTGCTCCACCACAGCATGTGCTTTCCCTGATCAACCAGCTCTAGCTCATAAGCCCAACCAAACCTCACGCCCCGTTTAAAGGACCATGTTACTGAGTCTGACCATGATAACTTATCTGCATAGACAAGCAGTGGRTCTGAGGTGTTTGAAAAAGCAAAGCACAAAATTAAAGAAGTCCCTGCTTCAGAAGAAAGTCCCTCCCATAACCACAAGATATTCTGGTTCCACATAGTTATTCTATACGCACAGTGTTTTGGTACTGTCTTACTTTTCTGTGTTGGACCAAATATACTGGGTTGATGCTGATCTCTACCCCCTGCCTGGAACAATCTTTACCTGTAGGTTGTTCAGAGGCTCCATTTTCATGACTGGTCCCAGGGTGTTGAGAGGCAGAGAGACATCAATACTTTGGTTTGGCATCAGAGGTGTGTGAATGGCCAACGGGGTGCTGGGGATGACCCCAAAGCTGGGCAAGAGGGAAAAACAGAGGTGATGACAGCAGTATGACATTGCTGGAGAGCCCTGGCCTGACTCCATAGTGAAGACGCCAGAGATGCTGTCCAAAAACCTCCTCTTCTGCCAAGGACAARCTGGTTCCTATTATTACTCCTGAGCTGCCCCTGTTGTTACCCCACAGAGACAAACCTAGCTGATAATCTGCACCACAGAAGGTGCTCAAAGTAGGACAAGCATAGGAAAGTGAATCAGGTCAGTGACAACATGCCCAGGGGATCAGCCCCTGGGAACTCTTCCATTAMATCCTGCATGGTATTGATCTACTTATTGAGCAGCAGCTTGTCCAGCAAAGAACAGCACACGGACTCAGAAAAGCAGGGAGAAAGACTCAGGCTTCTGGGCAATCTCTTACAGAACCACAGGGTGCTTAGAGTTTACCACACATCTGCAAAGGTGTTGCAGTGTTGGGAGCCAGCGAAGAAGGAACTGAAGCTGACACATACATAACCAAGGAGAAATACGTGGTTCATAACAGCAGCATTGTGGAGTAAAGAGCACAGCACAGCCAGCTGCCTGGTTCTGCAGGCCAACAATTGGACTTGACCCTAGTTCTGTTGCTTGGTTTGAAACTCCTTCAGCTGGGGACACTATGGGAAGGTGAATGTTTAAATGCCTCTCCAGGCCAGCCAAGAGGCAGGATTAATTCCACTGGCAACTATACTTAATGCAGAGAAAAGSAAGGGCAGCTCACACCGAGTATGACCCTTGTGTACTATGTACTTATATTCAAAAGCCATTTGAAGTATAGCTGCCTGACAGTTTGGGCACCTACCTGTAAACACATTTCTCTTTAGCAGAATTCATGTTAATTCAGAGGGGATAGAGCATTTGTAGGAATATATCAAAGATTCGTTGACCTGCATTTTCATTTCRCTCGCCAAAAAATGATGCTGCCTCTGAACAAAAACAGATACCCATGGATTGGGTATGCCACGTTTTCTGAAATCAAATGGCTCTGTTTTGGTTTTCCTAAGCTTTCAGCTCTAGATAGCTGAAATTATAGAGTATTTTCAGCAAAAGAAGAGCCATGGGATTTGCCTTCTGCAGCCATTTCACCTTGGGAAACACAAAAAGCTGTATTGTTTTCCCTTAGGCTCAAAGGAAACTGTATTTTGCTATTAAATGGCAGTGACATGACCGCACACCGAAGCCTTTGGAGTCTTCTTCCCTCCTTCCCACCCAAATGCTTTCTCCTGAGAGTACAGTGAATGTGATTATTAGCAACAGGAGAAGAGAAAATGCAATATAAACTTCCCAATCGCAGACTTAAACATTTAAGCCTAAAGTGCCACTCCTCCATAGCTCCTTCCAGTACACAAGCCCCAGTGGAAAGTGGTGACTGGAGGAGAGAATTTGAACAGTAAATAGTAGTAGAATATATATGGAATGTGAACTGATAGGCTGGGAAAGGAGAAACTGCTGGTTTACCATAGAGGAACCAAACTTCYTGAATCCCTGAGAGACACTGTGCAGCTGTGTCCAGAACAGAGCTTGATGTACGGACAAAATTGAGAGCAAAATGCCTAGTTTTTCAGGCCATTTTACATGAGTCTTGCAAGACTCTCCAGAAAATACAGCAGTCCAGGGAGAGTATTTACTAAGACTTACTTAGCATAATGTCTTCCTTAAGTAAATATTATTCGTCCCAAGAAATCTCATATTTGCAAAGCTAACAGCGATGTTAAAAAGACAGTTTCAGGGACCTCCAGCATACAGAATCTCTTTTCTGTGAAGGGATCTTTTAAGAAATAAGGGGAACATTTCAGTCACATCTCCTTTATAGTCTTGGCAAGAACCMGCCTGACCGTCGATGTACTTGCTCAGGATAATCTATGCTCCATGACCAAAAAGGGTATTCACGTGACTACACTCGGGTTGTTCTGCCATGGCATGTCTGCTGGCTGATACAGGTTTCCGAGAACAATCTGTATGCTCTAAACATTCAAGGGGCTGCTCCTTCTGACAAAATTATTTTGCTGCCAATTGCAGAGAAAACATGTGCCACAGGCTCTTACTTTGAGAATTCTTCACTGACAAATGGCTTTATTAACAAGAGCAGTGCTTCCAGACAGTCTGAGGGGCAGCACAGCAGCTAAGGCAGGAGGTACAGGCATGAGGGATTGATATTTCTGCAGCTCAGATGCTTGCCTGTTTACGCTTTCCTCAGGGCGCTTGCTAGCTATAAAAACACTAACCTGCCTAACAACTCATGAGGCTGCTTTAAAACTTTGCAGAGATTAAATGGGGCAGATGCTGCTTCAAGCTAGGAGAAAGAAGGGACCACCTGCTGCCCGAATTCCTCACTGGAGCAAGACAGCTGCAGTTAGAACAGACAACTGAAAAACAATACAAATTTATCAATCTGTATTTTCAGCTGTTCCACAAAACTGTGCTCTGATGGAGAGTGCAGGTTGTGTCTAGCAGCTGACTTCATGACTGAAACTCATATCTACATAAMGATGTCCTTGCTTTGCACAAGTAACTTCTTTCAAGAACCATTCTGTTTGCTTTCCTTGCCCAGCAAAGTCTTACATGATCTTTTATGTTCTCCTTAACAGTACATAGTAGYCTAGCCAGAGCAGGACCAATATGCAGGATGATATGATAAAGGCAAAGAGGTTTGTTACAGGGTCCTGCTCCAACGGGAGACCAACTTGCCCATGAGGCTCTATCTAGCAGCACAGACATAGTTTCCTTCCATGGTAACGTGATCTCTGAATCAAAGCAGATGAAACATATGGTTTTCTTACCTGTTCTTGTTAAATTGAATAGCAAAATCAGTCATGTGCTGCAAAGCCTTATTAGTAAAGTTCATCTCCATGTAGATGTGCCCTTGTCTGTGACTGAATGTGCCYGAGATCTCCAATCCTTTGGCCTTCACTGCAGGCAGCCAAACCTGAAACAGAAGAGATGTTATTCAGCAAAAGAAATTGGGTCTGAAGATAGTAACCAAGCATCATTTTCCAACTAACAAAAAAGATCCTGAGTTAGAAAATCCAGCTACACTGGCACACTAAGCCCACAAATGCAAAAGAAACACTACAGGGAAGATGCAACACAGGGTGTTGAAAGGATCACGCTCACCAACAAAGAATAAGCTGTCTGCTTCTAATCTTTATTTGTTTACAGCACTCACATAAGAACTCAAATATACTAAACATTAGTGTGCACAAGAAACAGCCAGAGTTTGCGTCCATCACACTAATGTGAGACTTACCAAGTCTGCTGATGGACAGGCTTCTCCAAGGACTTGTTGGGCTATTAGAAGCAGGACAATGCTAAAATTTGAACCAAATACATCACAGGACTGATACTATTAGTTTTTTGGATTCTGAATTCCCAAAGGAACTTTGTGGAAAAACCCAGACTCAGATCTGAGAGGTTCAAAATGAAGTACTTCTCATTTCAAAATTAGTGGGTTCTTTGGCAGTTGGTATTATTTGGCATATTGCCTGTAAACAGCCAAGTTTCAAAAGCTCGATGTACACTTTGAAGTGCCTTGAGATCTTAGATTTTACAAGATGATYGTCGTTTATTTACCCTTTCTATACCTTTTTGCTCTTTAAATACCCTTTTTATACCTTTATAGYTTATATAGCTTATAAGAGTGTAAATTTTTTATTTATTCCCTTTCAGGTAGGAAAGGCCAACCCTGAACCCTCCAACAGTTGCTCCACAGCCTATTAACAGAACCACGTTCTGTATCTAACGAATCCTCCAGAATAMGCATGCTTCAGTTAACTGCTCTGTTAGTGATAGAGACGGCAGATGTGCTCTCTGCATTACACTGCGGTATGTTCAATCCCAATCACAATTTTATCTTTCTTCAGAGGAATGTAACATGGCAGCAAAGGAGTCTATGAAAGTTGCAGCAAATGACATCCTGCCCTCAAATTTCTGGGGAACCTTGCTAAAAGTCTGGTTTCCCGGAAAGCTGCTTCCACAAAGTTGAAAGTCTCACAGCTTCTATAAGCCACTCTGTAGAATATTATTGTTAYGGGCAAAATGAGGGGACTGCTGAAATACAGAAGTCTGCAACTAASCCTTTACCATCAAACCGCCACTCTGCCTGGGAGAAACCTAGGACACACCTCTGATGGGATGGAAGGGAACTAAGAAGTCCCTGCAGCACCAGGGAGCACCAGGAAAGGGGCCAGGCCAGCAATCTGCACTCCCTGTTGCCTATCGCAGTGACTGACAGATTCTTGTTCTTCTTACGTACAGACTTTGGAGCTACGTATCCTCCTGGGGCCATGCCTATACCAGAAGAGAGCTCAAAGAGATCGTTGAGTCCGCTGCTCACCACCGCAGGAGTGGGTGAAGGGGCAAAGGTTGCCGGCACAGAAGAGGGAATGTAGGTCTGCCCCACCTGGAAAAGCAAGAAAGAACAGGCACTGATTAACACTACCTATRAAGAACACTACTCATTAAATAAAGCATGAACTTGGGCAATATCCTGAATATTTTAAAGCCCTTTACAGCTTCCCCGTTGAATTATCAATACTGTTAAATAATGCATTTGATTTCCAAAGCTCTTGGTAACTAATTCCCACACTCTGCTGTCACCTCAATCATGCAATAGCCTTCACATCATGATTACCATTCCAATTATCCATTCACATTGAGAAGTCTTTCTTCTCCACCCTTCCTCCCCAAAAGATCATATGTTTTAGGGATCAATCATGCATAAGTCTAGTGAAAAGACAAGATGCTTCAAATATTCTCCCAAGTATGGTAGTCTATGGGAATTGGCAAGACTTGGCACATCCAGAAATAATGTGGGAATCATAACTGTATTGTGGATCCCTAACCAAGGCCAGAGCTCCACCTTCTTTGCACTATGGTCAAAAAGATTCATTACAGGAAGCAGAGCTAGTCCTATTTGCCTGCCAGAGGACAATCTTTCTGCAAGAAGGGCAATCCTTTCCCCTAGGGTCTAAAAGGATGATACCAAATGTTGATATATTAACCATTACATGCCAACTCCAGGTAGCATGGTCACACTCAAGTAATCAAATTCTCTATTACGAGCAGGAAGAATTAAATATTTGAGAGCAGAATTCACCACTGTCAGCAGCCCAGAAACAAGCAGAATGACCAAGGCAGGCAAAAGGAAATGCTGATGACAAGTCTAAAATCTCACTGCTACACTTCATTTAGGAACCCACCTGAGATGTGATGTTTTAACCAACCCTTTGGACGGAGGGAACTGGCAGTTTTGCAGAACTGARAGATAGTTTTAACGCTTGGGAAAACTAGAACCTGTTTTTGTAGGTGTGAAGTCCTGCACAGCAAGTATCTCTTCCCCAGTTTTGGGAGGTACTACTTGGCGGGTACATGCAAACTGGAACACAGGTTCTCCTCTGCCCTCAAGCTGAAGATCAAAAGGAGTGCAAGGTTCACAGGGAAAGGAGGAGCAAATGTATCAGCAAAGGTCCCTGGAAGGCCTTTCTCCCCAAACTTAGTATGTTTTTCCCCCTTAAATTGCTAGTTAAATAGTTCTAGGAGGAAGGACTAGAGCCTTCTACAAGAGACTGCTCTCAGCACGGTTTGGAGGCRTGCTCCCTCCTACCTGCTGTGTCTCCAAGTCATCTTGGATCCTTTTCCTACACTTCTCTGGAAGAAGGCAATATGCATTTGAAGCCACAGGTGCTTTGGAAGTATCCCATTTCCTGGGCAAGCGCTCTAGGTGCTAGTGCTGCCACAGAACACAGGCACAGAAAAGGAGGCTGGTGGTGGGCAGGTTTTAGTGCTGATCATGGGTAGCATGGAAGTGTAGAGTGTCTCTACTGGATCTTGACTTCTGGAGAAAGCTTTACATGGCTTTTGTGAGGAAACAAGCACTAAGCCATTCAGCTGAGACTAGCCTGTGGTGACGCCGGCTTACGGGAGTAGCAGAGCAGGTTTTATGTGCAGAGAGGCATGCATCGTGGGCCTTTCAGTTGCCAAAGCAGTTAGGGACTAAGATATTGCTCACTTGAACATCTGTGCTCAAACCCTTCCTAGCTTGGACAAAGGAGAGCCAAGCGAAGTCAACAGCTCTGGCCCTTGCAGCTCTCAGGAGTGCCCAAGTGGCAACTTCATTCAAAGCAAAATAGGTTGGGACCTGTTATGTTTCAGCTGCAGTTGCCCACTTTCAAGCACACTCAGAGATTTAAGCATCTTTAACATATAATGGGTAAGCTTATACTTTAAAATATTGAGCTTTGGGCAGCTTTTTAAGTCGGGAAAAAAATGGAATGGCACTTACTGCCGGACTTCCTCCAATGCCCCCGCCAAGGTCACTGCCAAGCTGAAAGAGAGAAGGAGAGAGAGGAGAGAAAGACCGAGTTCATTTAAGCTAAGTGTCAGATGGACAGAGCAGAGTTCACCTCCCTGCACTGCTGCAAACGTCTTSCTTGCCATGTACAGAACAGACAGAAATGTTATGACGGGAAAGTGCAGGGAACAGAGTCTTTTTTGCTGCTGTGTGAACGGAAATATTTTCAGAATTGCTCCACATAACACTGGAGAAAGMAGCATCTTTCCAGGTTAAAAAGACCAAAATTTCATCCCTTCTTGAGCCTGACATCCGCATGATAAACTCTGCACATTTTTTTCCGTGTTTCATGCATCAGTGCCACTTCTTCAACCCACAAAACTGGCTGCCAGCAGTCCTGAGCAGCACTACAAAACCCATTGGGGTAACTGAAAAGGAATGAAAATAAAGCTGACAGGAAGCTCACTTCCTGAAAGCTTTAGTTTTCTAGGGAACAGCTATGAACTATAGGGGGGAAAAAAATAAAAAAAAAAAAACACAATGCAGCTTTGCTATGTTCCTCTGACATGTGGCTCTTTTCAATAACCARGAAGAAAAAGGGAGATGAGCTCCCAGGCTGCTCTTACAAAGCTCAGATGGATGCGCCTTGCTCTCCCTCTGAAAACTGCTGCCCCTCCTGTATGGGACACAAAAYCAGCTTTGAGATCTAATGGGCCACTCCATAACAGCCAAGAGACCTGACAGCACAGCAGGACATGGCAGTAATGATCTCTGCCAAGCTACAGTTTCAGGTAGCTGGAATAGACACCTGCRTAGCACCCATGCACCTTCACCTCCGTGAGCAGTACGACCCCTCTGGAGTCCTTCTTCCAGATTATCCTGTGGCTCAACTATAAGCTGTCCTATTGTGAACTTCCCTTTACAAAACCTACATCATTTTCTTAATGGTAAAGTCGTGTTTTAAACATCCATTTGTCCTATATGCCTGAGAGAACTCAGTGCTCAGGACAGGCTCCACCGCCAAAGGCGAGTGCTGTCTGCAAGTACCACTTCGCTCCTGTGAATATCCATAAAGCACTTGAGGGATGACTGAGAGCCAGGAGGAAATGAGTAGAGATCTGCAGGGGTTATTMATTACAGAGACATCTTATCTGTGTCCTGTGCTTTTGTTCATGAGACCTTTTTTTCTTCTTTTTTTTTTTTCTTTTTTTGCCTTATGCAGTTTCTTGTCATGTGGAGAACATAGATTACACCCTGGTAACATTGACATAGGACAGAGGATGCGCAGGGGACGGGTAGGGGACAGTCCCATGAGGAATGGATTGGAAGGCCAGAACGCCTCATTAAACGCTCTGATCTTCCATTTGATCAAGGTATACATGAGGTCTGGGGAAGTTGTTTGCTTTTGAAACACACTTAAAACTGATTCCAGGTATGTTATTCAAATGTGGGCCAATGTAATAAAATATTTTTAAACCGCACACCATGGAATAAAGCAGAAGTTGCCAGGAGCATGTGTGTATAGAGTCAGAGAGGCTCCAGTCCTATTCCCCTGCACAAAATGCCTAGAAATTGAAGCTAGTTCTGGGCACTCCCAATCTATTTCCTGGGAGATCTCACGGCAAAGGCACTGGATGCTGGTCAAGAGATACCAGCCAGCCCCACACTTCTCTCTGAGCACAAGTAGGATTCAGTAAGTTTAAAAYTGCAAAGCTGCAAGGTGGTGACTCACTAAATGACAACTAATCAACAGAAAGCCCACAAAACTTCACAAATTCYGGATCCCCCTTTATCTCCTAGCATYTCTCTATCCCCTATAACCCTTAGAAGTCCTCTGACGCAATATTAGYAACAATAAGTAGATGAGTACAAATYACACACAAATTGCCTTTTGTCAAAAACCATYCTAACRCCATCTTTCTATCCCTATGCGAAGTCACAGCAGCAATTTATAGGAGGTCCCTCTTCTCTGACAACAGCTATTTTTTTTCATACAGACTCAAACTGGGACAGAATAGTGCACAAGCCTCTGTCTTTCTTAGCTTACTTAAGACAGATAAGAGTGATTTCAGAGTCAAAAGAGGGAGCACAGTGACAGACCAAAGAAAGCCAGCCAAAAGATGCAAATCCAATCAATATCGAGTTGTAAAAAATGGGACTTATTACACTGTCAATTTTCCCCCACTGAAACTGCCTTGCAGAGCAGAGATTTCTTCTACAGGGTACTCTCAAGCCAAGTCATATTTTATACAAATATAACAAAACATTTTTGCATTGTTACTGGCTCACTGAGGAGTAATGCAGCTATTACACCCTATACATAGTCTGGTAGGAGAGTTGAACTTCATACTTTTTCTTTTGGACTTTASTGCCTATTGGTATAAACAAAGTAGAGAATGCAATTCATTTTCAGATATTACTGTATGCATGGAAGATTTCTGGTACATCATTGTCTGAGGCAGGAGAAAGACTAGTTTATCAAGCAGGAAACATTTTTACAAAAAGCATTAGGGAAATGACTGAATAATTTTACATAATCAAGCCAGATGTTAACTATTCTACCATTTCCTACTACACTCATCACAAGAAGCTGCAGGCTAAGAATCCAACCTCGATGAAAGCAATACCACTGGTATCTGCATGTGTTCAGTGCAAAGGAGGGAGTAAGTGACATTTTGGAGGTCTTCACGCTATTTGCAAGTCTTCCATTTTCCCAAGCTGTCATGCCTTTGGAAATAAAAAGTAGTATTTGGAAATACTGAAACACTATTTTCTTGCAGTTTGAGTCTCCTCACCTCTCACCCTCTAGAATGCASATTAAAACTCACTGGTCTGGAGAATTAATCATGATCCTCCTCACATTTCTAGACTGCATCCAATGATCTCTGCCCTGTGAAAAAAATGAGCTGTCGTTCCAATGCAAGGAAGTTCTGACCTGCCCCGGCTGAAGCCCAGCTCGGCTCAGCAGCAGGGTCTGCATGCAGGAGTCCGCAGCTCTCTGGACTTCCATGCCTRGCACCAAGCACTGCTGATGCTCTGCCTCTACAGCAAATGTAGAAGTGACAACATACTCATTCCACAGAAATGAAACAGAAACAAAAAACTTAAAGAACTAGTCAAATAAGTTCCAATCCAGACCTGAGGGGCACTTTAATGYAGCAGCATGGAAGTGTTCTCCATCATTCCTTGCTGTCATCCTGACACAGCACCTAAAACTTCTCTTGTAAAGTCCACTCCACTCAATCCTCCCACAACTCCTGCAAGATGCTCAAGATCTAGATTTGCTCTGAACTCAAAAGACGGAAGAGACAGTAGCAGTGATGTGTCTGAGTAACAGGGAAAGAGGAAGACGGAGGGAACAGGAACCAATTACCCACTGAGTGTCCTCTTCCATCTGTAGTGACAGGCAGAATGCAGGAGGAAAGAAGCAGATATTAGTGAAGCGTGAAGTGCTGCTGAACCAATTCCCAAGGGCTGGCAGCTCTAGTTAACTATTTCCATTCATTCCAATAGGCAAACAGCCCACCTTTGGGGAGGCTCACGCAAGCCCGTGTTACAGGAGCAGGGAACGGCCCAGCTAGCAGACCACTGCAAGCAGAAGAGCACTGCGAGGTGAAGAGGCAGCCCCAGCCAAACACACAGACTTCTTCAAAAGGGAATTTCCTTTATTTCTGTTGAACCTAYAAACCCATCTTGTCCCACCAGTGGTCAAGCAGCTACATGGACTTGCAACAGAGGCCAAGCTCTACCCTACGTGGACAGAGGCAGCAGCAGCACCTCTCCATGCCGCATCAGCATCTCTGCTTGGCACCGGCTGGCTTGGACGGCGTTGCAGCTGCTCTGCAGTTAAGGAGCGCTGGCTCTGTGACTCCAGCTCTGTGCAAGCAGTTTCGCTGACTCCCGCAGCAGCTCCAGCATTGCTGCACTTCATTAAGAGGGTTTATTTGCATCTTAACAGTGCCTGGTAATGAAGTGACGCTGCTGAATGGTTCATGTGACACTTAGGGGTTACAGGCTTCTACTTCTGCAACATGACGTGAGGTAGTTGGAGCTCCAAAAAATAACGGGAGGGTGGAGCCAGGATGGAGCTGCAAGGAGCATGGCTCAGCGAGCGGGCTGTTCTGAGTCCTCAGCGCGGCTCCGCGTTCCGGAGCTGCAGCTCATGCTAACGGGGGCAAGAACAGCCTCCCTCCTCCACTCACACTGAAGCATCAAGGAGCTAGATGAAAACGTGCATTTGCAGTACCGTAACAGCACGAGACACAGGCCATTTTCCGAACAGAAAGCAGGTGATGTGGTTGACTGAACAGCTGAGTAAACAGCTATTAGCAGCCACTCGATCTGGGCTAACCGTGACAAGCGTGAGCTTTACTGCACGAACGGCATCCTCTGACCTCCCGGGCTCTGTGGACACCTGCAGTCTGAGATGGGGCATTTTCACCAGGCATTTTCAGTTCCTTGCTTACTGCCACTTCTGCAGCTGTGCTTGAGCAGCCTGGTAGAACAGAAGGGCATTGCCCACACCAAGCTGTGCTGAAGATGGTTGAGGACAGGTTATGCAGCCAAGCCCTGGCCATGGGCTTCAACAACACTTGCTGCTAATGCTCTGCCACGCTGAACAATATCTAACAGCAAATGAAACTGTTTTGATTTTCCAAAGTGTCAAAAAGCAACTCTGCAAAGCTGTACAAGTCCTACTATGCTTGCAGTAAGAACCTGAGCAAGCTTAAATCAAATATAAACGAGCACCCACCAGGAAAGCTTCWTCACTCCATTAGCGCCACACACAGGTCCTTTCTTGGGAAATCTAGCAGTGGCCTCGGCAAACCAGAGCATCAGAGATGAAAGAGGCTTGCGGCTCACTGCCGCCAGCCAGAAGAGCACTCTGGGGACACACTCTCTATATAAATGGACACGTGGTGTGATGCAGAGTCTAGTCATCCTTACACTGTGGTTCGGGGAAAAGGCGCTTCTAGACGTGCAGAATGGGCACCTTTCCGGACTTCCAAACCATAACAGGTTTCCTATTCCAACAGTGCCAYCAGACAGACAAAGCTAAAGCCACTCAAGGAATCAACTGCTCATAAGGGTATGTGACTAACTCAGCAGAAATCTTCAGGAAAAGCACAAATATTGCKGAGGCCTTAACGAGGCAGAGCATCATACACTGGGGCCAGCCCCACTTCCACCTCCCCACTTAGACGTGGACAGAGGCAGACAGGTACCACGGCAACCTCTGCATCCCAGTGTTTCCGATCCRCTCCAAGACATCCACTTAGGACTGCTGGAACTGATGTTCCTTCACAAGTTTGCAAGGCTGGAGGGCCCATAGCCCTGGACAAGAGATGACCATTTGTTTTGGAGCATAGGGAGAGGTGGGACCCACCCTTGAGGGATGCTCAGAAACCCCTGGGGTCAATCCCTCATCACCCAGCCTGACTACATCCAGCTCCACCTGCCGTAGCCACAAACTGCAAAGGCAGCCCAGGTATTACAGAAACGTCTGCACAACCAGTGTGTATTAAGCAGCTTTACAATTCAGGACATAAATCAGCCTCACCAGCTGCCAGCCTTGAATCAATAATATTCTTGTAGATGAGTGGCTAGAGTATTAAATAAAATCCTTACATAACGGACAATCCAAGCTTGTCCAATGCTACRAATTTACTGCTCTGCTCCAGGGTTTCAAGCCAGCCTCTTTGACTCCCCGCCACCGCATCCATTCCGGCTGCGCGCGGGCTCACCGGGAGCCACGGGATACGCCAGCAGCTCTCGTGTCTCGCACCTGCAGGGTTTTCTCTGCAGCTGAGCACAGAAAGGTTCAAAGACAAAGTGACCCTGGCTCGTTAGAGCACAGATGGACAACTGCCATCCTACAGAGAGCTGCATCAACAAGAAATCAGGAGCTGGAAGGCTGCATAGGATCTGAACGGAGTTTAGCCTCTCAGAGCCTGGAGGGGAGCGGGCATCAAATCCTGGCCGTCAATGCACAGAATTCTGCATCCTGGACACTGCTCTCTAGGCAAGGTCGGCTTCTGCCACACCAGCGACCACTGTCACTGCTTAACACTTGGGAAGCAGAGAGGCAAACAGCTTTCTAATAATGCTTTAGAGAAGAGAGSAAAGCAGAGAAGAACAAGAACTGCACAGGGTTACTGAAAGGAGCTTGACCTGAAGCTAACTTAGTCCTGGCTCTGTCAGCCAGAGAAGAGGTTTCCATAAGTCATCTAGCAAGCCTGGTCCGAGCATAAGCAAAGAAAATCCTGCTCTTGTACTAAASGCCTGTATTTTAATTGTTACACATGCTCAGCATCTGTGCATGTACAATACACACACGTTACATTTAACATTGACTACAGGACTTACTCTTGAGCTAATACAAGATACTCTCTGAGGAAAATTAACTTATCAAGCAGCTGAAGTCTCATAAATACCCAGCAATGCTGAGAAAGAAATTCAAGAGAACAGTATTAATTTACAGTTTATCTAGTTTTACGCAAAGTAGTGGCCATTCAAATGTCTAGAAGAAAAACCCCACAGTTTCAGAATTTGAAATTCAGAATGACATTTGTTTTAGAAATTAATGCTGGGGTTGATCTTCCTGGTTTAGTCTCATTGGGACTTTCACCGTAAGAACATCCCTCCGGAGACGGACAGGCACTCCCAAGAAAAGGAGGCATTATCAAACACACAAAAGCCACCCCCAGTATCCAAGGGGATCAACACATGACACTGAGTGAATGTGACAAAGTGGCTGAYAAACTGCCAGCAACCTATTCCAGACCTTCGGCTGCCTTTGAGCTGCTCGATCTGCTGATGCAATCTCGCCATCACAGCYGCCGGTTTCGCGTATCGACTCCGAGCACATCCCAAACCATTTCCTTTCACTGTAATGCACGCAGGCTTATTTAGACATCGTACGATTACTTGTAAAATAGTGCTCTGACACGTCACTGGACTTTGTTCCAGTTAAGCTGGAAGATGATGCCAGAGGCATGAGGCAGAGTCCACACTGCATTCAAATACTTCATGCTCTCCCACATCCMCCCCAGGCCACTGAGACCCAAAAGAGCTGCTAGTGACAAGCAGATAATAGAGCTTGACAGYAGAGGTAGCAGAAACCCCATCAGCAGGTATCTTAAAAATTACAGTAGATAGAACCTGTTGGGAACAAGTAAACTCAATCCTTTCTTAGATTAGACCCTCAAAACATGCAACTGCAGTTCTCTTGCTCAAATTCCTAGGGTAGCAGGAGGAATGGGAAAGGGAAGCAACTAAAGCAGCACACCCAAGAGGCTGCATCGGCATCCACGAGCACACAGTTGCCCCCTCTTGCCGGCATACAGGCCAAAAGGGACTAAATGTCTTCTGTTTTGGGAAGAAGAGAGACTGYTCACATTGCCCCGAGCTTTGTGCCATGGTATGGGTGCGTCATTTGATCTTCCCAGCAAAACAGGGAAAGAAAGTGAATTAGAGAAASTTCAGAGTAAAGGAAAGGGAAACTTCATAGCTGAAAGAGAGAGAGGCAGCAATATAATATACAGAGAAATGTGTGGATGAGCTATCTGGAGGAGAAGGAGATTGATACACCAATAGCCAGCATGCATACTGATACACTGATAGCCAGAGTACAGATAAGGATAGAGGAAGATGATTTATTTAGGATCCCAAGCTCAGTAATTGACTGCCTGAGCAGCCCAAGTGACTGTCACCCCTGGCTCCTGGCCATTTTTGGCTGCGGTTGAATGATGAATCGCTCAGTGCTTTGTCAAGGAGGCGCCCTGGGAGCTTCAGGTCAGGCTCTTAACATCATCTCCCCCACCTATCACCTATACAGAGCACGTGTGCACCTGCATTTTGAGCCCATGTATTTCGTTTGGCACCAACTTTACTTAGTATTAGCCTGGGATGAGTCCAAAGGCCAACCCCTTGACAAGCCATGCAGTGCAGCACGACACTGCCTAGCAATTAAGCTAATTCCAGGTTGGGGTAACTCAGTTTGGCACTTTTTAAACACATGCCCACAACAACAAACAAAAGGACAGATCAACATTTGCTCACACACAGATCAGGCTGATTAAGAGACAAAAAGCCAGCAAAACACAGATTTATCAGGATGAGATTCATTTATACCTGAGAGACATAAAGAGGAGAAAGGGCATTTGCTGCAACAGCTTTGCAATAGAAAGTGTTCTGGGGGGGAAACAGCCTCTGGATTTTGTCAGTGCTCCCCTCATTTAATAACTCATCTGTGTCAGTGCTGGCCCACACAGCCCGGGGCACAGCTACTCCCCTGCTCAGACACCAGCACTTTGCTAGATAATATCTGAGAGCCCCATGAATTTACTTGAGGCTTGAGGGAAGGAAAAAAAAATAAAAAAAAAAAAGGTAAAAGCCTCATGTAAAGTATCATGTAAATGAACAGCTCCACTGCCAAGCGGAGGTCATTAGGTTAAGCCTGCTGATGCCAACTGTTAATCATTTTTTCCTCCAAAAACTAAGTTTTAATCCTCCTGCTTTGTCTATTTATCTCTGACTGCTAATGACATATAAAGGGTTACTATAGACGGCCTGCGAGGACGGTAGAGACAGAAATTTAACTCCCAGTCACTCTGAACCACCATAGCACTGTTTTCTGCAACACCTGAGCACAGAAGATCCCACATTTTGTTAGGAACAGCTCACTGTCTGCTCTCCCAGCTGGTCCAGCTGAGGCCATCTCCCCAATACTCTAATCCCCTGGTGTAAACAGCAGGTCAAGAAGTGCTGTTTAGATGGCACTGAAACACATCTGACCTCAGTGAAAACCAAGGCATTAAAGGGTAGATTGTTTCCAGCTCATTAGCTCATGTAATGCTGGAGCTGGAAGAGGGTTTCAATGACTGCTTTAATAAGATTATGGCACCTTAAAAAATTCTTTGGCAAATATGGATTTGTTGCATCTGGATTCATCCAGTTGCCTCCTGCTTTGATGATTCACAGCTTGATTCACAACGGAAGATGCACCTAAAGCAGGCATGCAAATACCCTGAGCCAGCACACACAAGCCAAACCTTAAACCAAAGCAAGACAAATCCACGGGGATCTGAAAACCACATAGCTGTGTTCACTAGGGTGGTCTTAATCAGATTATACGGTGCAAACGCAGCTAGACTTCTTAGTCGGYGGGCTGCCAGCTCAGGGCTCCATGCCCTGTGCTCCAGCACGTGGGAGCAGGTCTGAGGCTAATGACATTCACCACTCCTCACTGGTTGGTGGCTGCTGAGGTACGAACACAGTGTTGAGCTCTTCCCTGTACCGTAGCTGTCATCTCCTTGCTAMGTGAGTCCCTCACTACAGTTTACATCCAGCTCCCACCCCAGAGCAGCAGCAATGTGTGTTATCCGTGCTCCGGAGCTTGATCCTTCCAGGAGCAGCAAGCCACTGCGTGGGCTGCCATGGTAGGGGAAGGACTACGTGYGGAGTGGTAGAGCACGTCCCCTCCGGCCTAACTGCAAATAAGATGTCACTGACACTAGACCATGACATACTCTGAAGAATACACAAGTGGGATGATGCAGGACTATGACTTGCAGTACCGAGTGTTTTTGCAATGAAATTTAATAGGGTTACAAACTGGATGGGAAAAATGCCCTTTCAAAAAGAGGCCAGAATAATTACAAAGCACTGGGACACTTGGAATCTTTGCAACAACTTAGTTGTTTTCTTCTCCAGATAAAAGCAGCATGAAAGATGTATGCACTGGCTGGAGGGATTCTACTGCACACATCAATATTCCTTTTATTGCAGGAAAAACCTACTGAAAGTTCACATAATAGCACTAGTTTAATTTTCTTTGAGTTTTAAGACTCAGTCCTGGATGCTCAGGGATTCAAGCACTACAAGAATAAGTGATCATGGCTTTGCAGAGATGTGCATGGCTCCAGTTAGTTCACATCAGCTGAAGCTAAAGAGCACACGACTTACCAAGCTGTCCAGRCCTCCTCCCAGGAGGTCCACAGCACCCATCTGCATGGAGGACACTTGGGGAACATTCACGGGGGGTCCCAGGTCCAGGTTCAGAAGGTCTCCAAGGAGGTCGCCCTGTGATGGAATGACCTGTGGCTGCTCCAAGTTGGTAGTGGCAGTTGTGCCCACAGGGCTGTCTCCTGCATCGGTGCTGCAGGTGGGAAAAATGAGAGAAATGAGCCATTAGTCCCCTTTGGTCTCTGGCTTCATATTTCCAGCACAGAGAAACACAGTGAGAGTTGGCCTGTGTGCAGAAGTTCGAACTACAGGTGTGTCCTGGCGGCTGATCTAACCGTTACCACATATGAAGGATCTAAGGGAAAAAGTTTCTTCAACAGCTGCTTTGAACACAAGGACCTCCCATCCAGCAGGTGTTTATAATTCAGAAGAGGGCATCTTCAGGTGTGAAACCCCTGCTCACCAAAAAAATAACCAAACCCTCCCCAAATCAGGAGCCGTAAATATTACAAAGGCAACAGCACTGAAAATCAGTCTCTGCCAACTTGGGAGAAATCTTTGGAGATGATTTTTAGCCTAGAACTATATGTAAATATGAAGCAAACAAACTACAACAAGCACCACCAAACATGCACGTGTACCAAACCCAGGTTCTCTCCTCAGAGGTCTGTCACTAATAAAACTCTTAAACTGTTAATCTAGTGATACAAGCTCAACCTGCCCATAACAGATCTGGATTAGGCACGTTCCATCAGGCAACACCAAAATCCACAACATTTTTCTAATTAAAAACCTCAATCTTAAACTGGCACCTCCTTCCTTCCAGTAATAATTTCTTCTTCTATGTATTAGCAGGCATGCTAACTACTAGTCTAGAAAAACTCATTATACAGCTCCCAGAGTTTCTCATCTTAGGCAGTCTGGCTCTTTTATATTCATTTGCCACTGCATTTCACAAGGAGATGAAGAGAAAACATAAAACTCACTAGCTACTGGAGAACTTATTACAACATTTATCCTTTAAATCCATAGATGTTAATATTTTAGATAATTCAAATCTATTTTGTGTCTTGTTGCCTGCAGGAACTGAGAAAGTTATTTCCAGCTTGTATTACTGCGGATGCAGATAACGGGCAGTTGCATATAGATGCCCTTGAAATTAGTGTGGTGCTTAAGATTGGGGCTCTTTCATAGGGATTCCAGCTCCTGAGCAGTCCCAATMCTCTTCCTCATCCTTATTCATTACTGAGGGAAGACCTTAAGGAACACAGTATAAGCTGCTCCTAACTTCACTGCCAAGAGAAAAAGATGTAGCATTAAGGACTGAAGAATGAATTAGTTACCAGGCAGCAACAGAAAGGGCTGAAAGCTTCTTTGCATCCAAAGATCTAGACCTCTGATGGTACTAGTATTAGTTGTCCTTTCTGCTTCTGCCTTCAGCATGGAGACACTTCCAGCTATGTTGAACAGTTAAATAAAGCAGTTTTGAAGAGTAAGTGGTTATTCTGCTCCACCTCCAGGCCCAGAAGGGGCTTTAGAGGAACAGCACGTATGAGCAGAGGCACATTACAAGCCTGGAGTGCACACACTTAGTTCTTTCCCAGTATATAAGCCCGTTAGCACTACACCTCTTTAACACTTACTCATCCTGATTCTCAGGGAGAAAAAGCAATGCTTCAAGGTCTTGTTGAACTGCAAGTGCCCCAAAGCCCAACCAGGAATTAGAAAAGGACAAAACTAAGTAGCTTGTACTACTAAGAGCAAACAAACAAAAAAGAGAACAGAAAACAAAATAACTAATTCCACTTTGTGAGTCTTTTTATAAAGAGATTTGTATATGTTACTTCATATTTTCTTTAAAAGACAAAAAGAATAAGAGGGTTATACACAGAAAGAGGGCAAAATCCACGTGATATCAGCTTTTTCCTTTGCAGAACTGGGCAGCAGTTGGCTTCCTCAGAGTCTTTTACTCCTGTACCTCAATGGGAATCAGAGATTAGGTCCTCATACAGGTCCARCCTCTGGGGGTTTCCGGGCAGTTGCAGGTCACAAGGGATGAACAGTCCGAACCAGAACCAAACAGTCCCTGCTGTCACCTGGATGGGAATGGGGACTCCTGTCCTCATCTCACCTGACGTTCCCCCTGTCAGGGGCTCTGTGTATCTGTCCTGTCTCCCAGCTACATCCAAGCTGGGTGGAGGCAGTGTGGGCTGCAATGCAAGGAAACGCTGCCGAATTTCYGGAGGTTGCTTCCCCTCCTTCAAGCTTCATCTGCAACTCTTCGTGGCACAGAGGCTCACGGAAGAGCCTGTGAGTTGTTCCATAGGTCTGCCCGTCAGCCAGGAGCTGAAACAAACCCTCCTGCACCACTTTGTATGACAAAGTACTTCCTAATACATCATCATGCAGCATATTCTGCCAACCGTAACTAATCCCTTGTAGATTCATATCCAGAAAAGCACCATTTGACTAAGTATTTCTGCCCATCTACTCGAGGTGGGTAATATTAAGACACTTATATTGCCTGGAGACATACCCACATTTGACTCCATGCTTCCAACTCTATCTTACTGTACAATTGGAAAAAGAAATTTAAAAAGTCAGTCTTTAGCGGGTAGACTCAGCTATCAGAATGGTCATTGCCACAGGGCAGGGCAGAAGTAATGAAGGCACCAAGCAGGCAGGGAGGTTGTCTTTCACTAGATCACTACTCTCTAACCTGCTCCAASCTGAATCATTTCCATGCACCTTTGAGGACTAGGAGTAAACCAGTTTTTATATTGAGCAAGACCACATTGTACGCATGAATTCAGGCTCCCCACAACCCTGCCCCTGAGGAACTTCTCTATAAATATATTAAAGAGGCAATTTGGCATCTTGTGACRTGCTGCAAGGGAGGCCTTGGCATAAGCTCGACTAATCCATCCTTTTGCCAGCAGTAAAACGGAAAGGCCACAAAACAGGGCCTCTTTATAAGACGACCTTACATCAGAGCAAGCCGAYGTGTCACTAAATAGCACTATTCATTTTTTAATTCACCAAGAGGGCTGTAGCACAGTGTTAGCGTTCAGTGTGTTCTGGTAAGCATCTTTTAAACTTTCTCTGAGCACTCCTTAGCACTGCTGATAGAGCTCTGGTGGTTTTAGGTAGGGGTAATGGGTAATTATGGAGCAAGAAACACCAGAGCAATGTTAAAAATTGCTACAGTGGAAAAAAACAGTGGAGGTTATTTAACTCTTCAGGCAATAGCTACTAGTTTCAAGCAACATATGCAGTATACTCAAGCAGCTAATAAAAAGTAACACTCTTTTCAACAGTTGTACTGCTCAAACCGAGTAAGCTACTCACCTAAAACACTAGCTTCTTAAAGACCCAAAATAGCAGTGTACTAAAAGGCTGGTCAGTCTGGACACCAAATCTACATCTTCCTTGCTAGTTCACTTTGTTGTAGAGATAAATCTTACATTAGGAGGGGTAGCTGAGCAAAGAAACCACAGCTTCTTTTGCCTGACTAGTAGACTTGTGATTGCAGGTCCTGGGTCAACGCAGCCAGACTGGATTTCATGCACAGCAAAAAAACAATTCAGCTTCCCAAAGYCAGTCATGCTACAGAAATAGCTTTAGTTGCTAAGAATAGCACAGGAGTGGTGGCAGAAGATAGAAAAGGAGCAACATCACACATTGATTTATCAGTGCWATAGCATAAAATAGCATTGCAAATGTCACTTTGGGAATACATTAAAAGGTAAGCCTGGAGACTGTGCCTCCTGCTGTAAAGCACACTCACGTTTGTAATTAATACAGTTGGCAAACAGCACTGCTTACCTGACTGACAAACCATGGGAACGGGCTGAGCAGCAACACAGCCAGAATTTAAGGCGACTGCAATGCCTGTTCTTGCAGATCTAACCCACTCYCAGGGCTGTGATCACAGGGAAGCGTTCAAGCTCCAGATAATAAGCAAGGCATTATTTCCACAGGGTAGACAGGACCGTATCAGTGTAAGCATCTCATTTTAAGCCTATAAAGACTTCAGTGACAGAACCTAGCAGATCATACACTTCCTTTGCTTTACCTTTACAGATACCAACAAGGAAATGTTGTTAGTCCTTCACATCTCACATTCCCACTGCAAAAGGTTCTGGTATTTACCAGCTGCAGAAAGCAGGTATTATTCTACACAATTAAGCTAGATTATGGCTGAAGAATGAGCACCAACAGAAACATGCACTTCTTAGATTGTGTGAGATACTTCATTTTACCACTGCGGTCCTCCTCCCAGGTTAACCCTGCACCAGTTATCCAAAATGTCTGCTTTGTTATTCCATGTCTAATGTTAGGGGCCTTATAATCAGCACTTTCTCAAAGAATATTAAGGCTCCTCCTCGTACAAGAGCTTTATGATGCTTCCTCTGTCTTCTGATGTAGAAACTCAGAAACCACATACCCAGGACTAAATCTTGCAATGAAATAACTCCTTAAGTGATCTGTAAGCCTCTATACAATCAATAAAAAAAACAGAAGCATTGAAAAGGTCCTCACATCTTTGGCATTGTTTGCCATGAACAAACAACAGCTGATCTCCCCCATTACCACAACAGATACCTCTGCCTACCTTCCATGGTGAATTGGCAAATGTTTGCGGTGGATCCCRTGGCTCCCCTCCACAAAAGCGTTGGGTGGTTTGTGGTACACAGAAGCCAGAGACCCAATATGGCAGATCAACTCATCTAGCAGAGTCGGCTCAATCAGATCGGTCTCTTCAGAAATAAGGGGCTTTTCTGACAAGACCACTTCTTTGGCAGTAACCGGGTCCGTGGACAGAAGGCGCCAGTAGATGTAGCCACGATCCCGCAGGTCTGGGTTGTCAGAATCCTGAGACAAAACATTGCAGCAGTTGTGGATTTAAATGGGACTAACCACTGGAGCCACTTCCAAACTTCCTAGCAGTGATTCTGGTGGATTTAAAGAATATTCAGTAGCAAGACAGTCATCATTTTTGCAATGATATTACAAACCACTGCTTGTGACCMATATGATAAAATTAAAATGAAGGATTAACTCCTGGTTTACTAACCTAAAGAAGTTAACCAAATGGTCAGTGAGGAAAAAAACAGGACTGACACTGCCCGCACCTGCCCCATCCCACAAAACTTCTTTCMAAACTCACCTGACACTTAATCTAACAACAAGAACCAGAAGAACGTGGAGGGAGCAGACAGGAGAAAAGGCTGAATCAAAATGACTCAGCCCCATACTAAGAGTAGCCATGCAATACTGCATATTATAGAAGAATGATTCAAGTTTCCTGGAAACATATGACTTACCCAAGGGCACTCCTAGGACGGAAAKATCCCGCAGAGCTAGGATAGATCTTAATAAGCTGCATTCTTCACACCAAAAGAGATCTTATTTATCCTGCTATTTAATTATCTAATGAAGTATGGAAAGATGCTAACGATACATTGTTAGCACCCCTCATCAGCTCTCCAGCTGTCAATAACATCTTTGTTTTACTGCAGATAATTCTGACTCTGCACGAAACGCTAATTATTTCTCTCTTCTTTTCAAATAGCTCTGCCCAGAGCAGCAAAGCAGTAATAGTGCGCGGCTAACATTCTAGGGATAGGGGAGCCGGTGTCATTTTATTTTGATGTGCAACATGTTTAAGCTGTCCACAGAAGGGAGGGAAGTTTATTCCCCATGTCAGCAGAACAAAGTCTGCTTGTGTAGATTTTATAAATAGATGTATATTTTTTTGTAAAGTTTTGGCAGCACAGACTACAGCTCACCTGTGTTCTTCATTAGATTATTTTCTCTTGTTCTGTGATCTCATTCACATCACTGCTTATCTATTGTAACCTGCTGCTCTGCCCTCTGTCTCAAGATATTCTCRGGCACACAGCAGAAGATCTCTATGTAATGAGACTGAGCATGCTAAATTCATTTTGCTTGCAGAGACCTAAATACAATGTCTGGGTCAAGTGATTTCTCTGCAGTGATGTTTTTCAGCTTGATAGCGGAGTTGTGAGCCCTTYGCCCTTAGCAATTCCTACACCAACCTCCTCACTCTGCCTGCAGTGGGCAGCTGAAGATCAGAGAGGGCTTCTGCAAGGGCACAGACAAGAGACCACACACTTCTACTTTCACATACCAACTGAAAACTGACCGTTTCTTCCCACAGCCAGATACAGGGATTTGAAACTTTAGTCCAGTCACTGGAAGGCAAAAATACTAGAACTTTACTTTCCCACATTTTTCTTAATCCTCCACTCCCTMGGGCCTGCATGCACACCCACAGCTGAGGAACCCATGCTAGTTTAATTACCCACGCCAGACAGACAACAACAATGAAGATGTAGTAGCTCTGTGCCATGCACACGGTTACAAAACCTGCTAGGGACCCTGCTCACTATGGCACATCTGTGTTCCTCCCACCCCCAGCTGCTCCATTGCTATTTTTACCAGTGCTGGATGGATTAGGCTGCCTCCTGCCATGATCACACCTGCATTCTGTTGTACAGACTTACCCTAAGAAATGCACAAGAGCTAAGTGGGGAAAGAGATGTGTGTATAATTACTCTCCCACTCAAGTGAAAAACAGTATCGCTACCTCGAAATCAGACCTTGAGGTAAAAGGCTTTTTAGTGTTTTACAGCTACTTATCCTACATCAATTCTCATATTAAATACAAGAAGCCAGACTGAATCAACATTTGTGACAAAGAGATAAAGCAGATGCCTATTATATTTCTAGGGTGCCATTAAGTGTTTCGTGACTCAGCAGAGTGACTTTGAAACACTTAGTACCTTCTTCTGCTGGCTTGCATGAAAGATACACCATGTCCCTGGCTCATTCTTCTCCAAAGAAGAGCTGAGAGCCTATGCAATAATATATTTGTCTTTACAGCTATGTAGGTTTTGAAGTAAGAACAGCAGACTACAAATTTCTTGTCCATGCACCATGTGAGAGCCTCATCAGGAGAAATTGATTATTAATAAGTTCACATTTGTGTCTTCTTGTAGAAAAAGAAGACCAAAAAGGCCATCTGAAGGTTCTTTCCAAGCAAAAATCYGGAGTCAATCACARCCCATCCAAAGCAGTTGGAAGAGTTTATTTTCATCACCTAAYAYAGTAGGTCTGAAGAAGAGCTGGTCAGCTCTAATKGATCTAATGTCCCAGWCATTAGAACCTGGGAGTGCAGGAAAATCGTTTTGGATCCTATCCACTCCTGTCAAAGCAACATCCCTGCTTCCATCCTTCAAAATTACTGAATTTTTGTCTGCCAGCTCAATCTCAGTCCATACCTGCAGTGATCTAAGCTTACAATATCCCYAGCTCAGCACCTCATGCATAATGAATCTGGGATCCTAACCCACTGTTAAAGCCTCCAGCAGAGCTGCCACATTGTTTGGCAACAACCAAGTAGAAAGGGAAAAACCCAACCTCAGTTCTTTTGTTTTCAGAAAACTGCTTACACTGAACAAAGTCTTTGCCAAGACCTTCYCCTCTGTCACAGTCCCAGTTGCTTTAACTGCAAGCCACTTTCAAGGAGAAAGCAATTCTTACAGAACTCTTTACCTTGTGCCTAGCATTTAATTTGAGGGAGGATAAGGGGAGAATTTGCATGAGGCAATAGAAAAGGAGAGTGCAGATGTTAGATGGCATGGTAATAAGCACAGAGCAACATGAGCAACAGAGCAACAGAGTCAAAAATGTCCTCTCTAGGAGAAGGAAAATGCCCGAATCCCATCTACAAGGCACAGTGGATTGGCCTGGCAGATGGGAAACACTAGCTTGCAGGTCCTTAGCAGAGTGCTTAGAGTGCTCTGGTTCACTGGGTGTCTTGGCTTACCTGTGTGGCCAGGCTCAGGACCTGCTGAACCAGCTCCTGTGTCTCAGAAGGCTTTTTTAAGAACAGCTTCACTATAGCCGTCAGTAGTGTGAGCTGCACCTAAGAAAAAGAAATGCAGTAGAGAGATTATAAGACTTACTTACAGGCTTTAGTGATGTGTCCCAAGTCTAATCATCATCCTTTGCTGATATGAAACTCAAGTCAATGATTTATAACCACATTATACTTTATATTGACAGTAAAATCCAGCACAGTAAAACTCCTGCTTCCCTGCTGCAAATATTTTTTCAAACAAGTCCCTAATCACTATGCTGAGACTAATGTAATAATTTTATGCATCTCAGCACTACTTTTCTCTGTGTTCTAGTTCACAACAGGGTTATTTTTCCCCCAAGGTACTCAAAAAGATGGAGTTCCTCCTGCTCTGTCTTATTCTCCAGGAAGAGAGGTTTGGAAGAAACAGGCAGACCACAGAGAAGACCCCCACACTCCTCTAAGTTTTATTTTAGCCAAATATCAAAATTTTCATTAGGAGGTATGAAAACTGCAGTACACATGTACAGAAAAAATGAAAACCACATTTTTACCTGGGTACTTTCATCATGGAAGCCCTCCAAAAAGCTCTCTAACAGTTCATCAGCATTGTCAATTCTTTCTGCATATTCACCCACTATCCAGATCATGGCAGCTCTGGCATCGGGTTCATCCAGGGAATCTAGGTTCTCGCACAAAGTGGCAATGATGCTTTCATACCTGATTTGTCAGAGCACAGATWGATTACTGGGGTGAGTTCAACTTGTGTTACTCCACTTCAGCCCACATCCATTCTGCAGAGAATCCTGCACTGAATTATAATGTCTTGGATTTCTATGCAACACGAGGTAAAGCAGTATTTCACTCAACTGCACAAGATAATTCTTATGCATTTTCCTTTCCATTCTGAGTGCTAATATCCTACCAGCTCAAGAGCTCCACTGCTTCTTTAATCAGTAAGAGCACCCAGATGTGGAATTCAAGACGCAAAGTTGCCTCCCTTTCTTTTTTGGTAAAGCAAACATTTAATCCAATGGTTCAATCCAGTTTCCCATGAGACTGTATCAGATCTTGCAGTTTCACTAGCATCTCTTCCTGATTGGTAGCTCTAAACTACATATTACCTCTCCCAAAGGCCTCCAAAAGCCTTTTAGGACTTTCACGTACTTGTTGGGGTACTTGCGGAAGATGTCCCTGATGACTACGATGGCCTCCTGGACCACATAGTTGACCTTGGTCTGGATGAGATCTAGCAGTGTGCTCACACAGCGCTCTGCAGATTGCTAGAAAGAAAAGCAGAACACCACAATTAAAACAATTTGAAGAAAAGCCCCTTGTCAGCCCATGGCGCACATACTGAGGCATCAGGGATGCCTATTAAGGAGGCACTAAAGGAGGGAAAATAAAAGCACAACAGCTGACAACTTGGTAGGGGTGTCCAGAATACTCCACATGGTGACCAGTATTTGTTTACTAAGCAATTTAGGATGCTTTACAATCAAAATACTTTTGATGTTGGCTCCTTTGATGTGATCAAAGTGACTGTGTGAGCAGGTGTTGGATCCCCACAAAAAAGACAAGAACACTGCCCACATTACTACTAACACCATCTTCTTGCTGATTATCAGTCAGAATAGGCCACTGAACGAGTTCCCTTGGACTTGTCCAAGCTATGGCAAACAAAGGTGGGAACATTTTGACAAAAACTGCTGGAAGGTGTCCAGGGAAGTAAGGAGAAAGTGGAAGGAGGACATGCTACCAGTCATGGTGCAAGAATAGCAGTAGATTTGGTATCTTTGGGGTAACGCCACTATGATGTGYAAAGACAGACCTAAAAATACAAACCTGGCTGTTGCTAATGCAGCTTTCACACTAAATAACTCAAAATTCCCAGCTACAGGCACAGTAACAACTAGGCACTGGAACACTCCATGAATCAGAACTGGAATTAAAGGTAGATAATTCAGGGAGGTCAAATCCCAAATAGCACAGTGAGGCTGGACATCAGAAGAGCAAACTCCAACACTGGAAAGCCTTGAATTCAGTAGTGATTTGGCTATTAGCAGAGTACATACGAAGCTTCATGACACAGCTGGTGATTAATGTGAGAAACAGACTGCTCACGACACTGCCTAGGCAATCACCACCAGAACATTCATAAAGCACTCGGTATTGAGACAAACCTTGTAGGGTACAAACAATAGCAACGTAGGTGGATTTTTCAATTCAAGTGAGCTAATAGTTCCCTTCATTTTTGGAAGAACTTGAAGGTTGAAGAGAGGAGGASGAATGAAATGACATTTAAGTAAGTCACAAGACTCATTTTTTGAGAATGGGTAAAATCTCAAGGACAAACCTCAAGACTTCTAGAAGTGAAATTGGGACAGAGACCAAAATCTCTTTGGGACTTATTGCCCATGGGACCCCAGTAGTGGTATCTTACCAATGCAGCCTACAAACACACCAAACAGAGAAAATGCTAGCATGGGAATCAGGCAAAAGAGGAAACCCCTTTTAAACCAGCCATTTTTTGTTCCCCTTTTGTTCCATCTTTGCAACTGCCACTAAAAGCCGGGTGATCTTAAAGAATAGTCAAGCTAAATCATTTTTAAGCTAACTCAACTCTATAGAATCTCTAGCATCACCCAGTGCTTGCAACTCGAGCAGTGCAGTGGTACCAGATACTACATGGGAAGCTTCAAGAGCCGAGAAATTCAGAAAAAAGAAAATTAAGGTTCACATTTTCTCCTCTTCAGATTCTTTGAAACCTGATTTTCCAAGAAGGACACAACATTTACTTTAAAATACACAGTATTGATTTCTAGCTCAAGAGCCAGTCCCTTGGAAAACAAGCTGCCACATACAGAGCAAAGCAGTCCTCGAGTCCCTGTGATAAAGCAGATCCCAGCTCAGTTCCTCCCTTGTAAACACGCCACTGTTTGTAGCTGGACATCCCTGGGGACTGCAGTGTCTTGCAAGCTGACATGAGAGAGTGCCCCAGCCAGAGCAGCTCTCAAGTTGGAGTGAGAACAAAGAAACCAATGCCAAACTTGCTTTGTTGTTCTCTACTAACCAAATGAAAGCCTGCAAGATTATTGAAGTAATCGCACTTCACAATCTCAGTCTTAACGCTCAAAGATTTCTAAGAACTGGACTGCTAGGAGAATCTCCTAGAACCGAGACAAATTCCCCTCTTACACAGTCCCATCTGCTTCTCCTTGCTCTAAAAGAATCACTAGCTATCACATCCTCTTCCTCAGAGGCCTAAGGGGAGTACGAGCAAAGCCTTCTTTCCTTACAAACAAGACATCTTCACCTAATGCTGTCAGTGAAGCAAACTAACCTGCAACTCTAAGATACCTTCACCTCACGCTGCCAAGTCCAGCTACATTATTTTGCTGTAGAATAAAAAGCTACATCCGCTTTAGCAAGACTCTTTGTGAAATGATGCTCTTGGACATCCCCCAAGCCAGTAGGGCTACTTAAGCACAAGTAAAATCCATCAGCCTTGCTGTGCAACACGTGCTTTGCTCACATTTCCAAAGCTCACACTGCCTCTGCTGTTTGCCCCATGCGCTGCTACGCAGCCCAGGCAACGTCACACTTGCTCTGAGGCTCAAGTCATAGCAGATACAAATTCATTTACTAGCTTGCTCTTCTAAGAGAGGCAATTAGATAAAAGRTGGGTTCCCTATGAATGCTCATTCATTAAAAGCTCCTGCTGGCTGAGCCCTATGTCATAAAGCAGATTTCTAAGCTTTGGGAACTTGGGCACCAAGGGCTGCAAGAATGTTTAAAAYTCTTCCATTAATCATAAGCCACAGTGCAAACAGCCTCTAGTAAGCACAGATGCACTGGGGACAKGGATTAACCTAGCAATGAGGACAGCATAGAGAGCTGTTCTGTRCTCGCCTTTTTTTTTTTAAATATGGAGCAAATGGACCTAATCTTTAGCAGCAGTATCTTCAAAGGAGCGCTGCTAAAGAAAGGTTAATTCAAGTTATTGGGAAATGTAAAACTAAAGTTAGAGTCACTGCAAATTTGCTGTGATATTATTAGCCTTTTGTAGACTGAACATAACTGTCATGGTGTTGGRGTGGGGAGGAAAAGTGCTGGGGATGAGGGTGAGGAAAGGTGAGATCTTCCAAAACCTCTCAATGCTGTAGAACCACACCACCTTTCATCGGAAACCACACAGCACTAACGCACCTCCTCCTTCCAATCCCTAACAAAAGGGCCTGCCACTAGCTTATCTTCTCATGAGACCCCTTTCATGCTCGAGGGCTTTTTCTGCTGTCAGCCCTGCATCTCTATCCAGACAGCCAGCAGCCTGTAACACAGAGGGAGCACTCTGGATTTGCTACTGAGGGGTTTTGGAACTGCAGGCACACAGCAGAGGCAGTGATCCCCGCCCTGGTCAACCCCATTAAGAAGCAAGCCTTCGCATGGGACCAGAGCAGTAGGCTGCATGGAAAAAGTGGCTGATTCTTTCAAGAGGACAGCAATTGGGAGCCCTCTTTAGCCAGGCATACAGTGCTTTAACTGAAACAAGGGAAACTTGTGCACTGACACTATACTCAGCCAGGCATGATTAGTTTTTATTTAAATCTGCTGTCAGCTAATGCTTGCGGGAGCTAATGCTTGGCTTCAGCAAGAGCTAAATGAGCTCAACTGAAATTAGACAACTTATGTGGCATTTCACACTCATTTATCAGTTTATTGACAAGTACCAAGACCACAGCATACGCGTCTTCTCTCTTCCAAAGTTTTCTGAGCTCCTGTCAGGTAAGCTAGATTTATTTACAGGGAAATTAARAGGAATACCAGTTCTATATTCTATTAAAAGTATTTTGCTGGATCTTCAGTTGGCAGAAGACTTTTCAAACTGTTATTTTAGAGGGTTACAAAGGTTCTTGGGAACTTATTTGCGTAAGTAGCTCAGTTAAAGAGGGCACTCTCTAAACAATGCTGCATGCTATTCAGACCCTTAAAATTAGACAGCAGATACAGTCCCTGTCTCTGTAAGTTGCTCTAAAGCACTGAAAACCTCTGCAATTCTATGCGAGTGCTCTACTCGGCTGAAGCCAGGAGTATGAAACACTTCATAATACTGAGTTCCTGCGCACCACCTTCCTCTCCTTCCCCCTTCAAAAGGTCTATAGCTATTGAAGAACCTCAAGGACAAATGGTCATTGTTCCACCGAAGTCAGTACAATAAAACACCAGCAAGGATGCTTTGCTGCCCTGCTCTGCCTGCAAGCTGAGGTCTGAAAGAAGCAAAACATCCTCCTGGGATGTACTCAACTGGAGCTCATCAGTCCTACTGTTCAGCTGGGGCTTTGGCCTGATTCTAATGTATCCTGGGTACTTGATGTTTATCAGCAGCAAAGAAACCTTGTGTACATACAGGGAGGAGGAGCCCAACATTGTTTCTGTAGCATGAGAACCACAGAAAACCTCTCAAGTTTTGGATACTTGCCTCAACCTTGATGGCACAGCGCCCAATCGCTCGGACGGCCTTGCGCACAAAGTCAACATCCACCTCAGTAGCATATTCCTTGAGTTCTGCCAGGACCTGCAGAGAAAAATACAGCAACCTGGGTCCCAAGGTCACAGAACAGTATAGCAGAACATCCCAGTCTAACTAGCCATGCTACATGGATACCAGAATATAAGTAGGATGTATTCTTTCATAGCTATCCACACATAAAGTTAACACAGAAACTCTACAATCTCCGTCCCTAAAACCTACTGCTATCTAGAGGAGAAAGCGTTTTGATTAGGAAGACTTGTGTCAGCCAGGCTGAAGCAAAAAGATGGCTAGAGGTTGAGGATTCCGAAACTTCCTCAACCAAAAGCAAAAACCAGCCCTGCCAAACAAAGGTTACTACTCATTCCAACACTAGAAAAATAAAGGAAAATAGAGTCATGTATCCACATGCAGAGGTGTATATATCTGTGTACAAACAGCAACATCTACAACACATTTCTGGTCTCTCCTTTATCAAAATGCATCCCTGGATCCCTACAGGATATAAAAGGAGAAGGATTTTTTTTGATAATGGGAACTGAATGAAGGCTTAGATCAGGACCTGGTGCAATTTTACAAATCACTAACTAGAAAAGCTATTCTATCTTAAATAGATCACTCAACGTAGAAGAAGTGTTTGTAAAAGAAGACCACATGTAATTTATATTCCCCATAAATCTCATTGGTTTTGGTTTCCCATGTCACACTATGACATCAGGGCTTTTGCTGAGATGTCCTCACAAATAGATGACAAAGGAGAAGAGAGCAGCCAAAGGGAGCAGTTGTTAGAAAAATCTGCAGTTGGTGTCAATTGCTCAGAACAATGACAAGATAAAGAGGCCCTGAAGGGCCAGACTGCAGACAAATAAATCCACCAGGAGTAGACAGGACATCTGTGTTTTGAAGTTTTATTATTTCATTGGATGATGCATGTCCACAGTACCCAGAACACCCTGGTTTAGTAGCTTACTCTTTTCAAGTACCACCTACGTCTAAGATAAATATCTGATAAATATCTATCTGATACCACCTCAGATAAAACCAGTTAGAACAGATGCGGAGATGAAGGGTCTTGACAAGTGACATAGGGGAAAATGATGCAGAAGTCTGGTCTCATCGTGAGTCAATTTTGGAGGTATTTCTGAGGAGACCTGGCCTTTTTCAGGAATGCCTCTGCAGAATCAGGAAAGGGTTCAGTAGTCTGATGATCCCAATCTCAAAATCAGTCCTCCAGACACCATTGCCTTGCWCCCAAACAACCTGCATTATCTAAATACAGTGCACTAAAAAGARTGTGGAGCCTGCCAAGAGTAAATAGAAAATTCTGAATACATTCTCTTGGCAACTGACGTTTTAAAAAGYGTATTCCACATCCTCAGAGAAGAGGCATGGATTGCTATTTTCTGTTTAAATAAAGTTATGCAACACCCTGAAAAGAACAGCTTAAAAGCAWCCCATTAAATGAAGCTGCCCAATGATAAGTAGAATAGTAGAGTAATAGCATTAACCACAGGTGTTAATCATTCTGCCTTAGTTTTAGGCCTTTGGGTCAAGGTGTCATTGAGGAACATTTACCCTCTTAAAAGAATCTAGATTAAGTTACATTACAGTGTAGACTCTCTTTGGATTAAAGCGGTCCACTTTGGGAGCAAGTTAAGAAAAATCAATGTTATTTTAGCTCTGAAGAGTGCTTGTGTGAGGATTTAAGAACTTAACACCCTAACACCCTTCAAATTCACACCTCAGCAATGTTTGACCTGAATGCCTGTTACAGGCACACCTCTCACTTGAAACAAGCCTCTCATCCCAACCTTAGCTCTAGCTGTGACTCATGTGACAGGAGATATCAGCTCTCCTCCCAGAATTGTTATCTGTAATAKGTACCTAACAATCACAAGGCAAGACATATCATACTATTAACATTTAAAGTTACCGTAATATTAACATTTAAAATGCAGAGCAAACCACAGCACTTCCCACTTTGTAGTGCAAAGAGCATGATACCATGGATAGTGCTGCTTAGWAGGCATTATCTATAAGTATTTGAATACATCCTCTTTTAAGGACCAGCAGAGAGAGTTTGTCATCCCCAGAACACCTGCAGGACCCTTAAGAGTTTGATTAACTGACCTGGGCAATGTTTGCTTGAGAAGCTAGGCGAATCATGATGTCCAGTTTCTCCARTTTGACATAGATGGGGTCATTGTACTTCACAAAGAACACCTTTATTTCCTGCTTCAGGATCTCAGGCCTGCAAAACACACACAGAGCACTGTTTCACCCAGGTCTAGTAAAAAGAATGGGCTGCTRTCCTAAACAGAAGTATGTTTGGTTTAGAAAACTACCCAAAACTTTTGCTGAGAAACAGAATGGTGTGATTTCCTGTTCAGGATATGCAAACAAATGAGAACAGATGCTTGAAARTCAGAAGGCTGGACAATAAGATTTTTTAAAACACAAAACGTGCACCTCATTTATCTCAGTCTCTCATCTTCACTTCCTCCATTTGGACTGATGAATTTTCCACTAATAAACAGTATATGTGAAAACGGATCTTATCACCTGTGAAAATAAAACGGACCCAGGCTACTAGTGTCACARGACTGCTTAATTCATTCTTTGGGGGATATGAACCTGGATTAAGTGCAGTTCTGGGCAGGTGGAATAGATGGATGCCCTTCCACACCCAAGAAAGAGAAACCCTTTGAGGCTTTACCTTTTCTGCACAATCAAGTTGATGTTCCTCAGAGCAACATATTGAACTTCAGGCTCTCCAGACAGCAGGGTAACCAGTGGAGGGGCAAGTTTCTTCAGTAGCATGTTGTAATAGTCAGAGTCCTTGGGTAAAAGCTCCAGAAACTTCATCAAGACTTTCACTGCTGACAGCACCACCGCTGAATTGGCATGAGACAGCCGAGGAGTTACTCGCTCACAAATACTAGAGAGAGAAAAGTATGAGAGGGTTTGCACTTATGTCGGAGTATCAAATATTTCAGCTCTCATCTGGGTTTAAGAAATTGTATGCGGTTCATATTGAGACAAAGAGCTGAAGACAGCTTCTTCAGGCAACTCAGGCACCTCCTCGATTTGGTTTTAGTTAAAGAACAGACAAAAATTCCCCTTTCCTGAACACAGCAGGAAGCAAACAAAAATGACTTCTTGCACAGCTTCAACTTTCTCTCTCCTGTCACACTTAGCTCAAAATCTCTCCCAGCTCTCAGCATTACAGTCCCAGTGCATGTTCAGTTATTAGCTTTTTCTGCCTTTGCCTCACAGTCTTCTCTCCTACTCTGTGATCTCATCTGTCACTTGCAAACACAGCTTTAACACAATGGCTACCACAAAGAACACCACCTCCCATATAATCGTTTGGGAGTGATTGATGCTTCTGGCTTGCTTGTGGGTTGCTGCCATTCTAAGCATTTGTTTCTGCAAGAAAAGGTTTCTGTAACTTTAAAAGGATAGGGAAAGAGCGACCCAAATATACCCTCAGATCTCAGCTTCATCACTTTCCTCAGTGGATGCTATAACCAGTCACATCCTAGACAACCCACCCCAGGCAGAAAGGAAGTTTGGGTTCATACGGTCTTTCTTACCGCATCTGTCAAGTTTTTTCCCACCCCCTCCTGCATATTGCTAACCCAAAACAGTCTTATTCCCATCTGCGCCTCCTGAAAGTTTCTTTCTCTGAAACATTTGCTTTCAGTCACCCTGGAGAGGAAGCTACAYGGCTAAATGAAGACCAAGTGAATCTGGAAATCAGCCCGGTGGGACCAGTCCCCAGCTGTCACTGCTCAAGGTCACCTGGCCAGGTCCAACCAGTTTCATCTCACTGTGACTCAGTTTCTCCATGTATAGGGGTGACACCAGCCTTACTGTGATGCTACATAAAACAAAGTGCTTTTGTTCTCCTCTCTGAAAAAAAGGCAGGCTCTAGGTGTCCAACTGCACACAAAGGAGTAAGAGGAACTACTGCCCACCCAGTCTGAGGCACTGCTCTTTAGAGGGATGAAATATGAAGAACTGGGACATGTTCACAGTTGCTCAAACTGGCAGTCCTGTTCTGACAAAGCTAGGATAACTCAGGCTTGGCTCCCCGGGGATCTCTGCAGGTTTCTAGCACTCATTAATAGCTGTTTTCTGGCACAGGATCTTAGAGCACAAGGCATGGTAGGGGGAGAAAGAGGGAAAAAAGAGGCAGTAAAACTACTAGTAGGGGTTTTTTTTCCTCTTTCTTCTTCCTCTGTCCYTCAAAAACACTCAATGTAGAAACACTCTGAAACAAGACAGGCCTATCCAGAGTTTCATTTGCATGTGGGTTCATGTCCTTCCTCACCTTATTTACATGAAATATAGCAAACTTGAGAATTCCACAGTAAATTTCCTTATTCTCCTAGGGACCAAGTCTGACTTTCTGCGATTTTGGACACAGATAAGGAGTAGGGCTGAAGTGCACGAATAAGTACCYCATTACTTAAACATAAAGTCTTCTTGTCATGAGCTTTCATAATTGCAGCTAAAGGTATAAGCAAAAATGTGRCTCTGGAGCGATTAAAAGAAAAATTATATATATACTTTTTTTTTCTGTTATGTGATATGACAGACTACCTTTTAGTTGGAAAAACATATTCTAATCTTAGACCTAAAACAGACAGAAAACACTTCTGGGAAGAAGTCTCACACCTATAAGRAGTCTTGCCTACTAACATAGCAAAGCCAACGTTTTAAAACAAAAAATCCTCCGAATGCTGCTCCTATTTAGGTCAGTTATCAGTTTGGCTCGGACTGATCACTGAAGCAATGCCAATTCCCATCAGGTGTGCCCRTTTAAAGAGAAAGGGTAAGAAAGGCACACCCAAACACCAGCTGGAACATACCTCTGAGCTTCGCGATCGTCTTTGGGATTGTAGTTGGACAGACAGTCCAGGATGAAGATCTGGCCCCACTCCGTGCACTCATTCAAAGCCGTCAGCAGCTTGTTAATRTTCTGAGGGTTCAAATCCAGCAGGTTGCTGTTGGGATGCGATTCGCTGATCTCTGACAAGGCAGCGACAGCATTYGCTACCACCTGGGAGAAGACAGAAGACACCTTCTTCATAAGCACACAGTCGGTGGCATGGAGGAGGTTACCCTGGGCTTAGCCCAGGTTGCAGAGGGCAAACACAGAGATTCCAGCTCRTATCAGCTACGCAGCAGCAGCCACATCATTCAGCAGAGCCTTTGGGGACCCAGTATAACCTCACAAACAACTTGGTCAGCCCAGTGCCTGACTGCAGTCCTGCTATTTACTGAAATAAGAAGCATCTCAGAGAAGTGCAAGAATAGTAGCACAGCTGGAGATGGTTGTTGACAAACCTGGGAAGCATTCAAAACCCAGCATGGGTGTGAAGAGCATTTCTCTAGAGAAATCCTAACCTGAAAGGGTTTTTTTTGTCAAATATAAACAAAAGGTTCTGATGGACAGTACTGGGGTCTGGGCCTAGGACTTCCGAAGATGGAATACTTCCCAGAGCCACTGCCCCTGAGGCACCTAGAGATGACATATTCCCATGGAACAAGCGAAATACCTCACCTTCCTGCAGGCTCCATTTCCACCCTGGCTAGCTTCAGGTGAGCCTCATCTCCCCAGCTTCCACAAGGTGATCAACTAACCGATATAGTCAAGGTCTCAAAGGCACCATCACTCCACTCATTCAGGATTGGATACCACTTGCTCAGTTTCCCCTTGGCAGCCCTGTGTCCACACGCCTCAAGGCAATTGAAGACACGAGAATAGTGTCTTTGCACCAAAAGATGTCAGGCCTTCAGCTCTGTTGAGATTCTGCAGATCTCCTAGCTCAAAACCAAACATAGCTTCCCAAAACAGCTTCTCCTGCTAACTTCTCAACAAGACATATCTCAGTTCCATAGCACCCATTTGTCTGCTAGGTATTCTGGAAAGCCCTGTTAAAGCAAGCACTGCAACACAACTCGTTACTGCAAATATTCTCACTGTACTTAAGACTATGTAAGATCTTCCCTTTTCTAAGTACGGATGACAAGAAGACATGAAGAGGAGGTCAAGAGTCCAACTTGACAAGACTGAGAAGTGGGAGTGCAACACAAATTTCTAATTCCTACTTCCATGTTAAAATTCAACAGTTATTTTAACAGATGACGTGAAGCTTTTTAAAATAGAGGAGTTGCAGAACATATAGACATAAATAGAAGATTTGCAGAATATAGAGACAAAAACCTTTTATTGGTTGAAACACACACTAAGTAAAACAGGGTTTTAAGCCCAGGTCTGACATACAAAACTGATATACTCTATTAAAAGTCACTCTCGGGATATATTTTACGATGTACATCATACACCCAGCCCAACTGCCAGTGCAAATCTGCTAAAGTAAAGATTTCTGGTATTATTTTCTGTGAGATTGATGCAAAGAAACCCCTTATCTAAAATCTTTCGACTCTTTGGATGACTAAAGAGGTTTTTAATGCAGTACACTGTAAACAAGAACAGTGTGACCAAGAAATTCTCTGCAACGTTCCCATCACTGCTTGTCATTAAGCCAATATATTCCAAAGTCACTGCTCAAGCACAGCAATGTTGATTGTTTTGCATTTCACACCTAGAGGTCAGAGATAGGATTCTGATCCAAGATTTTATGAATTTCATCAGCTGAATGAGCCTTCTGTCACTGAAATCATTAGCAATCAGAATTGTTGTCTTCCTGTACTGCTTTAATGAGTAACTTATTAAGACTGCTGCTTATTCTTTTCATCACTTAATTTGCCTAATTCCAGAATGGTTAATGTGACACTCAGCATAAAATTGAAGTAAAAGATGGATTTAATTTCATTAAACTTTGGAAATTTGGAAGCGAAGACAAGCCACAAGAGCAACTTAGCCATTTGAAGCCATTACAAAAAAAAGTACTAGTTGAAAAGAAGTCTGGGGGGAAACATTTTGAAGCAATAAAAAAAAAATAAAAGAGAGAAAAGTCAAAGCACCACAGAGAATGACCTGATAACTGTACAAAGGGAAAAACAGAGTGGAATTTTGGCAGATGAACCCTAAGTGCCAGGCACTGCTTAGCTCTAGTAATTAGGCCATGCGGTCCCGCAAGCCCTGGAGCGAGTGCAAGTTAAAGCAGCCGCGCTCAAGATTTTCCTTGTAGTTTCAGCCAAATCGATTACTTTGCGTTTGCCAGGAGCAGAGGACACGCAGAAACGTTGTCACTGTGGGTCGGGCAACATGCAGCAGCTCCAACCCAGAAACCTGAGTACAACATGAGGTTTTACTTACTKTTGCAGGGTCTTTTTGGGCACCAGCAAGGCAATATTGGCACAAGCAACCACAACAAGGCAYAATCCACTATATTAAGTGTTTATTAGATATTTATTGCCAGACYGGCTGATAAAGGTAGACTCAAAGTCCACAACTACACCTTTGCAGGCAAAAGGGCATGTAGATGTATCTTCAAAGTTTAAGATACATTGAATAAATAAATAATTAAAAAAAAAGTACTTGCTGGTGATTCACACTGAACATACTGATATATTATGGTATGCCAACAAAAATAATTAGCATCTTCAAGGCTTTTTACATGTTGCAGCAGCATAGTTGAAATGAAAACAGATTTCAGGAACTAGTCCAACATAAACACTGGTTCAAGWATACACGCTCACCTCTTTGTTGGCACTTCACTGGCTTCATTACAAGACAAGAACAGAGTAATATGAAGCAGCCACTGCCCAGCTTCACTCCAGTACACRTATATTCCTGCTTTGCTGACAGCTCTCACTAAACGAGCACTTAGGTGGTACGTGGGGTAGCTGTCCACATTTTGGGACAGGTTTAACTGGATTCTGAACAGATTCTTTACATCTCAACTCAAGCATCACTGATTAAAACAACTGCTATACTTTGGCAATCCCATGCATGCCATGAACAACATTCAGAAATAAATAATSCTGTAAGAATCAGCAACACGTTACCAATATCCATTGGCTTCAGCAGACTTGGACAAAGAAAATTAAGAGTAAATATCAAGTCCTAAGCTCAGCTAGTATTTCTTCCTTAATGAAGTCTAGCTGCATTAAGCTGCAAGTTAAAGGCACAAAGTGATAAAACAACTTACACAGCATTTTATCCTGACAGTACAGAGCAATGAAGATGTATTTGTTGAGGGAATATATTAAAAGTAAAGCTAAAGCATCTGGCACAGGACAAAATTAAAAAGCTAGATCAGGGACCTAGATAAGTTCCACAGCTAAGGCCATATCTTGGCTGAGAAAAGATAAAGGTACACGTAAGAGTGTAAGAGTTTCTTCTGCAGACTAAAGTATTCTTTGCTTTTCAAAATATATAACAAGTTCAACTGGATGAGAAACCAACTGACAGCTGGATGACTTAATTCACAGATTGGAAGAAGAGACAAAAAGGACAAGAACTAACCTCCAGCAAGTKCTCATAATGAAAAACAGGTCAACCCACTAGCCCCACATCTGAGAGACAACAAGATCAATGACAAGAAACAACCTTAAAAAAGACAACCTCAGCCCTGCAAATTAATTCTGCATTTAAATCCATATGCATCATGGCACAAATCTGAGACAAAAATTAATGAGGTAAAAAATGTGTAAATCACCATCTTCTTGGAAAAAAAAGATTGAAAGGCTGTGTATTATGTAACCATTTAACAAAAATATATATATGCAGAACTGTGCAAGGTATAATGCCTCATATAGCTTAAAGACAGTATTCTTAATTGCAAGCCAGTATCTACCATCAGTGAGAATCACCCTAAAAAAATAACAAGAAAGTACAAAAGCAGAACAGATTGGAGATTAAAATAATTATCATCATCCACAGTGCTCCCTGGCTTGCTGATTTAAATCAGTTCACCCTGGGTACACTTCAAGATTCCTCAAATGCAGTTACAGCAACATTACTTTGGAGCCAGTTGAGCTGAATGACAATAAACCTGCTTTATGGCTAGAACTTCTCCCAAAACTCAGCTTTCTTGGAAGTGTCACTGGGATGTTGGTAGTTAAATCTCACAAGGTGTTAAAAAAAAATCTATGATTAAATATTTAACAAAACAAAACCATAACAAAGTTTTTAAATCCATCTATGGACAAATTCTGGCAGCCAGAGGGCAGATTCAACATCATGGAAAGGCGCAGAGGGGTAGGAAAACTGACTAGTCCGATATCCTTTCTGGCAACTCAAAACCTTTAGCAAATGGTATAAAACACATTAACAAGGAGGAAGTGGGATGGGCGAAAACTCATGTGTCTGTCTGTCAATCCACATGGAAAAGCTGGGAGGGCAGGAGGGGAGCTAGGCAGAGCTACAATGCCGAGTGGTCACCGCAATTAGATTATTGCACTAGCATCCCAGCCTAATTGTAAGTTAAACCAAGTGCGTAATGCAGTTAATGAAATACAACGGCCTGCTATTTAAAACAGCAACCTTCCACTTGACATATCACCAAAACGAGGAGGAAATGAAGAAAAAAAAAAAAAAAGGAGGAAAAGTAAGAGGAGCTGCGAAGAGGCAGCCATCACCACGTACTGGAGGCCCCATGTTTTGAGCTTTAGAACCAAACTGTTGAATGAGTGATCAGCATACGACTGGGTCCTGAATAAAAACGACCTCCTGTTTGAGTTTTGCAACAGCAGAATGAGTTTGCTTGCAGGGGATGGTTATGCATCCCAAGGCTTGCTTGTCCAAGCTTGTTTTGGCACTCCCAAGCTCCTGGCAGGTGCTGCTGAAAAATGTGACTTTGCAGCAGACCAAAGTCTGGGCCTGCTCTCAGCTCCCTGACAAAACCAGACCGTGTCCAATACATGACAGGAATCCATCCTTCCTCTGCTGCACTAATAGACAATAAGAAGGAATATAGTGATGGGTTGTATGCAAAAGGTTTCTCTTCAGTGTGACTGAGCCCCAGGTGCAGGGAACCAGGCTCTGCAGGAAGTCTTGGAGGGGCTGCAACATCACGTGCCTCTCTCCAAAACGCACTGTGGTCTGACCTCATTTCACCCAGCCTGGCTACAAGCTGGATTAAGGATTAAGCACCTATCACATACGAGGAAGGTTTCTTTCCCAGCTTTCCAGYAAGCAATTACACTTGCAATTCCCTTTGCAATTTTCCTTGCAGAGGTTCTCACTGGCACCATCCAGTGGCAAGCAGGGCACTCACTCGGGCAGGCTGTTCAGAAGCCAGGCAGCAGCTAAACAACATCAAAAACGTTATGTAGCCCTAAAGGGAATGGAGTGGGAAAGCAGCAAGACATCATATCCCCAGCATTTTGTGACAAATAGTGCTTGTCAATAGCTAGAAGTGTCTATTCTGATTTAAAATGTAACATCTAGACACATGTCAAAAAAAAAATTCCACGGCAAACTGATTGATATTAGAGATCCTAGAATGATCTATTCAGCAAGACTAACGCTTTGGAAATTAGACACATACTGGTAGTGGTAATTGGAAAGCAGCAGGTCTCTGATGGATGAATTTGTCAATTAAGTTTTATAAATGAGGGGTCTGCAAGGGCAGACACTGCAGCGCTGTGGGAATTCACGTGCTGCTGCACAAGCGCATTGCATCTCCCTGCCAGGCTGCCAGCATTAACTAGATGGGGAAGGCACAAATTCTGCTCAAGCTGCTCAAGACCAACRCTCCCTATCCACCTACCAGACCAACTGGATCTCAGGCATGGGTTTGAAACTCCCTCAGATCTGTTGGATAGTCTAGGAAACAACCAGCTGCCCGAGGGGTCAGACACACACGAGTCTTTGTCTGCAGAAACACCCAGAGGAGCTCAGCCCGATGCCTGAGCATGCAGGGCCAGAACGCGGCTATCAGCAGCTCTCCCTTCTCCACCAGGTTAAGTCTTTGCAGTCTAGCGGCTTCAACACAGCCACAAACTGGCTTCAAAGCTCCCCTGATGTTCTCTGGTGTTGCCTAAGCATCTTAATACATACATTAACATAGGCACYATTGTGGACAGCTATCCCTGCATCTCGTTTCCATCATGCTACCTCTAGTATCTGCTTATTTGCAAACCATATCATACTGCCTCCTTGGCAGCCTCGGGGGAGACATCCTGAGTCTCCAAGYGCAGCCACGCGCTTTGCCAGGCACTAAGCAATGCACCCTATCCCTGCACTGACAGGTAAGTGCAGTCTCCGCCTGCGATGCCCACAAACATTAGGTGTCTCCTGAAACAAGCCATCAGCTCCACCCACAGCACGAGCGGATTTTTACGGGAACAGTGGACATACTCCTACCAGGATGGAATAGCTTGGGGTGCTTCAAGATACGGTCACCACTCTGCAACACCTAACCTGGAAGAGAGGAGCAACATTTCACAGGTAGCGAGGCATTCAGGGGAGCCTCAGATTGCCCTGGTACAGCCCACAACTCCTGGGAACACTCAGCTCCATGCTAGGGTGTGAATTTTAAAGTCCTTACAACCTTCACAAGCAGAAAGCATGAACTCCTTTGGGGGAGGTGGTTCACTCCTTGTGCTAGATAACACATTAGCTGCAGAGAGAAAAAAAAAAAGCTGTAAAAGGCTCAGGTTCCCCCCAAGAGACGAGTGTTTTCTTACAGCAATGAAGGTAACGCTCCACCCTCTTGTGCAGCAGAAGTCCCAAATCCCAGACAATGCTTTCCRGAACTCCCTCGAACTTAGAGGACCACCAACAGCTTCTCAGTAAAGGCTTCATTTCCCAGCTTTATTACACAAAGAAGGATAAAAAAACCCCTGTGAAGTTCACAAGGGAGGGTAGCCCCATGGATAGCAGCTGTTGCTGTTTCTAAACAGACCTGCATTTAGGACATGGTCTCAGATATACAGCTGGCCAGCGAGTAGGAAAGGAACAAAGTGAGGAGCTTCTCTCCCTGTAAGGCCATCCTACAAGCCCAAACATACAGCCTGAAGTTCTGACCAGCAAAAGGAATGAGAAGTTCATAGCCACAGCACAAGCGGACAAGTGGGAATGGTGAAATATATCAGCAGGTTTGTAACCTTGTCTGTGAGCTACAGAAACACTACACTGCTGGAGGGGATTCTGATTAAACCAGCGTGGACTTAGCCACCTCTAACCGTCAGAGCTCAGACTCTGTTCTTAGGGCAAGCTATTAAATGCTAAAGGAAAAAGAAAGCAACAGACACAATGAAAGAATCTACCTACATATTCCATGCACTTGGTGTACTTATTGATCAATTTCTGTGATCTCACTTTACTCCTCACTGATTTACAAAAGCATCCTTCCCAATAAATAGGGATGCAAAGATTATGTTAAAAGTGACATTACTCGGACACAAAATAAACAGTTGGTCTACACAGCCCATGGAAACATAGCAGCAAGACAGCTGCCCCGGGACAGTTTCAATCCAGCTGGCACTGGAGGTCACAGTGACAAAGCAGCAGCACAACAGCAAAGGCAGCAAGAGCTTGCCAAGGAGGCCAAGCGCACGATCRGGTTGCTAACCTGCTTTTGTTATCTGTGTTATTGTACTCATGGCTGTCGTCGCTTGTGCTAGCCAAGTTTAAAGCTAAATAGAGCTCAGTCTCCCCACCCTGGTCTCAACACCATTTTACAGATATGCCCAGACTGCACACGGTTATCATGGGCGTTTCCCCAGAAAGTTCACATGGACCCAGTCTGCTGCAGAATCTCGCTACTAAGATGAGAAATGAAAAAATATGTGTGTGTGTGTGTATATACATATATATATATATATATAAAAAGTTTTGGATTTTAGTAGAAATTGATTACAACTTATAGATAAGTTTATTCCTGAACCACATTCTCTTATTGCTTTGAAGAAAAAGAAACAGCTCAATTATTCCTGATAGAAGTAGCCTTGGAGAAAGGCAAATAAGCAGACAAAAAGATCTTGCAGGCTGCCTGAAGACACACAGGGCTGCCTTTTTTTAACAACTTGGGGAGAACCACTCTGAGTTTTCACCTCTCGGTCTTTTGACACCAACTGAACCAAAGGCAGAGTGACCTCATATTTATCCTGTGGATTAAGAATTACCCTAAGGGGTYGAAGAATGGAGAAGAAAAAAAGAAAAGAAAGAAAAGTGAGATAGGTAATGCTATTCAATATTAGGAGACCAGCAGAGCTTAAAATGGATTTCCATTTGTGTTTTTCCACCACTACTTACATTCTTGAGGAATACCAAGAAGTGCAGTGATAAAAGCCAGGSGAGAGCTAGTTACAAAATAAGGTGTCTAACTAAGCAGATTGGGTTCTGCTTTAAGCTGCTGCCATCTCGTGGTCCTGCTGTTCAGTACCAGGCCTCAAAGACTACAATATTCCAGGGATGAGGAGACTAGACCCTCATTAGGGACTGGGGACAAGACCAAAACTTCAAAGAGCCTCTGGCCATTGACAGCTATGCYGCAAACCTGCCCTTCTCTCCTCCTATTACCTACTGCAAATGCTCGGTGTGGAASGTTTTCTATAGCAATCTGACATCCCATGAACCAGCACTATAGAAAAATCCTAGAATATCATCCTGAAATCATGTTTTGTTTGAACACTGTGAGGATGAGGAGGAGGACATTCCTCCCAAGCTGCACTGTCTTGAAGTTACCAGTAAGAAACGCCCCTTAGGGTAGGTCCAAGGAGCTCCTGAAGCAGCCAGATCTGAGCTGCAGAGGAAATGCACAAGGAAATGCAGAGCAACAAAGAAAAAAAGTCTGTCTTAAGGCAGGCCTAAGAAGAAATGAGGTTCTCTTTAGKGGAAAAGCACTTAGCAGATCCCAAGTGACAAAGGGCAGCCACAAKCTCTTTGGGACCATCTGTAAAATGAGATAAAAGGCGCCATCCGCAATCAAGCTCCCACAGTGTAACCACCCATTAATCGAACCACGACCGTGTGTGTTACAGGCCCATGGCCTGTGCAAGGTAAGATAGCTCAGGCTGAAACACAGTAAGCCATTGACCCATCTGCTAACTAGTTACATGCATGACTCATTGTCCATTAAAAGCAATTAGAAGTTTGAGTTAATTCACATGAGAGAAACTGCAAAGTAACACCACGTAACAACCTGGTGAACCAGACGACTCAGGTTTTGGTTCTTTAATTGTAACTACAGCAAGTCCATCCGGAAGGGTGCAACRCTGCTCAGGATGCAATCCCGTTCAGAAGATCCCTGGATTGCTCTAGTTGAAGTAATGACAGACCCTGCCGACCAAAAGCCCAGATAGGGAGAAACATCTTGGTTTCTGCACATACAGCACCTTAATAGAACTCCATAGCAATGCTCTGAATATCCCCAATCTCCAACATCTGTCTCCAACATCTATCATAATACGCTTTAAAAAAATAAGTATTAAAAATTAAATCCCATATTGATAGAAATATCATTTCCCAACTTGCTGCCAGACACCTGATCTCCGTACAATTACAAGGCAATCAGCAAGGCACAGACAAAGCAGCAGCCAGCCTGAACGGTTAGTGCTTGCTCACACACCAGTAGTAACCAATTACAAAATCATAATAAACCCCTTCTTGAAGGCTATTTTTCAACAGGCATTTTCCACCTCTTGCCTAAAATCCTCATTTCTCAGATGAGAGACTAAGTGAGGATTTTCCATTTAAAAAACATTCTGCTTCATTAAGTGTCTGATGTCGCATATTTCCACAAGCCATCAAAAGAAGATTTATAATAAAAACATGAATGAGTTTAGATAACAGGTTGTAATAAGTTTAATACACCATTTACAGAGGAACATGCAGTAAGGATAGCTGTATCTGTACTTTTTTTTTCCATTATCCTTCTTCAGGTTTAATTACTAATACGTACATTTGCTTAATAAGAGCTTCCAGGTAGGACAGCATTTCACCTGATCATGGAGAAATAGTTTACTAAATACCGGTTTGCACAAAAACATAAGTTATTTGGCAAACACAACTTCTGGTTACCAGCAACATCCACTTGAATTTTCCATGGAGAARGCAGCAGTGAGTTGGACAGTTTCACTAGGAAAATGAATCTTTCAAGCTCTGGCCAAGGTGGACAACAACTGCACTTTGTGGCAATGACTGCAACAAAGCCACAAAATTTCAAAGTGARTAATAAATAATAAACTTACCAGAAGCAATGTCCCTATCTACTAAAGAACTGTTACCACGTTAAATTCTGCATAAAGTGCGCAGTTGTTAGACCCCTCAAACTGATGAAAACTCTCCKCACCTACCCTTCAAGAGCAAGAACATAGTGCCCTGTTACTATATGGGACACCAGCCACACAGTTCTCCAGGTTGGCAGATCTGAAAACAAATCACAGGCCTCTCTATCACAATCACTCCTCCAAATTGCACCTCAGCTGCAGGTAGAGCAGGTAAATGTTACATAAGGCAGGAAATCACAGTCCTGTCGCATGACAGGGGCTGTAGAGCTGCAACTGATTACAGCAGCCACAGAGAMTCCGGTGTCCCGGTCCATCCTCATCACCACCAGGGAGCTCATTAGGTGTGCTGATGTTCAYTAGGAATCCCTAGGCTAATTYTGGTGATTTAATTAGCCAGTGGGGYATACACTGCCCTTCTGTATTTTTTGCTCTCCATCCATTTATGTTAGCACTTTTGAAATAGATACCACTGCTCTCAGCACAACTGACGGTTCATTTACCGAAAGCAAGTTCTCAAGATCAATGAACAGAACGGGCAGACAAAACCTGATTAATTTCTGCTCAAATACTGCTTTCCTTCAGCCAGAGCTTCTCAACTCACACCCACAAGGCTGTAATTGGCAGAAGAAAATTAAAAAGTTGGAACCTAGCCTAGGTGAAGTACAACTTATGTTACTGTCCATAGTACACTTTGACACTGCCTGTGACCCACGGAAGATCAGGGGCCAGTATGAAACAAACAGCCCAATAAGGTGCCTTCAGAGACCGTAAGAAACGGTCATTATGAAATTTTTAAAGGCAGGTGTCCTCCTTATGCCCCAAAATTGCCTAGATAGAGAGATCATCTCCAAGCAGTCATTAATATTCATGCAGAAGCCTGGCATAATAAATTCAAAGCATGCAAAGAGAACAGCTTGCAAAAGAGTCTCATAYCAGAGGCAATAGGTACCTATATGTTCTGGTTGGCATCACTTCTCACAGATATGTTCCTGTGAAAACCAGACACCCTCAGTTTTACTGTCTCTAAAAAGCCACAAGAAAAGTAATCAGCAGCCTTCACTCTCCTGCGAGAGAGGATGATATTTCACCACCTGCATTTGATTTATTCAGAGCTGCCCAAAGTAGTTATAACAGGTCAGCAATTTGCTTTTTGCAGCTTGATTCATGCACCATACAAAGAACTGCGAAATCTAGCCTAACAATGTTAAATTACGTCTTTAAGCAGAGTCAATCAGATGTGGGCTCTAAAAAAAAATACAAAGGAGCAATCACATCCTCACACTCCAAGCTAACCCAAGTTGCAGAAATATTCTTCTTTGCTAGAACTACACCGATATCCATATGTTCAATGAATTCTGGTGTATCATCATAAAAATACTGACTAAAAGATTATGCACTGCAGCACTTAATCCATTGTCCACCATCCTTTAATTGGATGGAAGAAGCCTGGTGTAGCACTAGACCCTTCATCACCCTTGAGGACATATTGACATAATGGGTAATTTACCCTGTGAAAATCTAGGAAGGTTTTTGATCTCTACCTCTGCTCTGATATTTCATTYAACTTTATTAAAAACATTAGCATTGATTTTCTACAGTCATTATACATCAGTGGATTTATCTGGATTACTGACTGAAGTAATCAATCYACTCATTCTAAGAGCCAAAGGCTGCAGAAGTCAATGGTTACAAACTGTCACCGAGGCAGTAGCATCAAAAACATTCCTCATCCTGTTCTTTTGACTCATCAGTCAGGTCAGCCAGGAGGTGAAACTTCTGCTGCAAAACTGAAGACAGCATCCAAGCAGGGAAAAGCTCTAATAGATCGAAGAATAGAAGCCAATTCTCTTCAAGAAATAAACTACTCTCTAAGCAATACATTCATTGTGGTGCATCAGTAGCAACTAAAAAACCTTTGTATTTCTGATTACCTGTGCATTRCAAACACAAGCAATATGTAGGAAGGCCATATACATTACCATGGGATTGGAGTCTGCAATCAGGTCACGCAGAGAATCCAGGAATCCTTGGTCTTCCACCATCTGGGCATTGATGTCATGCAGCTTTGCCACACACACAGCTGCGGTCTTTCGTACATAAGGATCTTCGTCCTTCAGACACTTGCGAAGAGGCTCACACAAATACTCTGTGATCTTATCCACTCTGATGCATCCCATCGTACGAACTGCCAGGGCACGGATCAGGGGGTTCGGATCTTCACAGTCCTGCAAAGGGCAGGATGAATATGCAGTAAACAAACACGTACATCTAAACAATGATATCTTCCCTATTGCCAGAATCAGATTTTTCTGTTCTTATGCCAACCAAAAGGCCTCCTCTCTGACTGCACACTAAAAAAAAGCATTTATTTCCAACCACACATAAAAGGTGGAATTTACTGRTTCACAGAAACATTCTATACCAACTCAAAATGTTTTCAGGCTATAATAGCTTGTAAAACGGCAAAACTGTGACCTCAGTGCCCTTCGGTTGACCACAGGAAAGCTGCTTTCAACATAATCTAGCAGCCAAACCCAAAGCACAGCTAAGCTAGAGAGGCATCTCTCACCCTCCAAAGRCTAGCCACGGGCAGCTTTCACACAGAATGAAATGCTGGGCTTTAGTCTTCCTGCTTTAAAGGAGCATTAGAATAAAATGAGAAAAGTCAGCAATTAAACACAATGCCACAGTAATCAAGGCCAATTTTGCACAGAAGCAAGCATCTCTTGGGTTTGCTACACACAAAGCACTCGCCCAAGGCACTTCAGTCTAGAGGCGCTTCTCTCATGRGAAAAACAAGCAGAAGCAAATATAACACCTTTTATCCTTCAGACATATTTAGTCTTCATACAATTACCTAAAAAATAAGCAGGTTTTACAGCTAAAGTCTTAGCCTATCACATCCAATCCATCTACATTACAGCAAAACTCCCCCAGATTCAACTTAGAAAAACATGGAGGCAAAGTGACTCACAAAAGCATAAGGTGCATTTACCTTCCACTTTTAAAAATCCCTATAACCATAAAACACCTGGATGCATCGATTTTAAAGTACGAGCAAAGTGACATATCTTATCAATGCATASAACAGCCTGAGCTGTGAATTGCATCTGAAACGCTGAGTTAGCACRGACTAGTGGCAACACTCTCTCTTTGCTAACACTTGTCCTACATCTTGGCACAACAGACATCAGACATTTCCTTGTAAAGAAAAGCAGGGAGCTGGAAACTATCAAGTCTGTTTATCAATCCATTTTAACAGAACTATACTTTGAAGATACACAAAAATATTCTTCCCAAGAACCTAAAAATGGAGGTAGGGGAATTCTCTCTAACCAGAAGAGCAGGCTACAGATACTAAACAGACTGAAGGAAAAACATTCTCTTGACCAAGGACAGAAGCTAGTCTCCACTAATGGTAAGGAAAACAATGGAGGCAGCTTTTCCTGCAGCAGGCTCCCTCAGAATCACTTACAGGAGTATTCACTTATTAAGGATGTAACATGTGAGAAATGAGATCTAAGCTTGCTGYACTCGGTCAGTGCCTGTGAGCCAGCTCATTTTCTGCTCCTTTACAAGCACCCAGAGACTGGCMTACAGAAGCTGAAATTACCAACAGCTCAGAAAGAGCTAATGGACAAARGAAACAAAGTGAAAGCCACAGCACAGACCATTTTCTGCTGAGCCTTAGGAGGAAGTTACCTTCACAAAGCTGTTGACAGCCATAATGGCCATATCGGGCTGACTTTTGGCRTAGTTCATCAGGTATAGGTACACCAGCTTCTTCAGTTCCAAGTTGTCAGTCTGCATGCAGTTCACAACATCCGGAAAAAGTGAACTGGACAGGGCAGAGTAGAGCAAGAGGTGAGCAAATGCAGTSAGGTTACACTGCGAGTAAATGGGTAGGAGAAATAGCATGGAAGTCAGGAAATCTGGAATTCCACTGCAACTATTCCACAGCCTAGTAAGGYGTCATTCTCCTCCCAAAACAGTTTGCAAAGGATTTTCTAATAGTTTAATCATTAAATTTCTTCTAGGGCAYGAATATAAGCCAGCCTGGCACAAGRGAAAAACAAATGCAATTTCCTAAAGCCATTGTAATTGTGGAGTTCCCTGAACAAGAAAACACTCTCACGCCAGCCTTGGAATTTAATCAACAACAAAACAAAGATGCTTAGAAAAATGTTCCGATGATGCAGGACAACTGATTCACAATGAACCTGCCAAATATCAGCCTAGCAAATTGTATAGCAATTAGGAAATTAAATACTGATAAACTGAATTGCACAGAAATGCTAAGCAGTAATCTAAACAGCAGTGCAGAAGAAAGGAGACAGTTGCACAGGACATCTGCAGCTTTCAGGTATGCTGTAGAGCTCTAAAGGAAAAGGTCAAGTGCTGTTGATATATCTATATATACATAGAGAGAGACAAATATATATATTTGTTCTCCCTGCAGTTTATCTGTTCCTTCATTCTTCATCAAGTCATGATACTAAATCYATAACTTTGGACGAATTTCTCTGGCAGACTCTACCGCCAGGAATCCACAATTACAGTGACTTCATTGCAGAATCCAGTAATAGGGCAACCTGGAAAGAAGAAAATGTTTGCTCCAGCAAGTCCCTCTGTCTCTCTTAAAGACCATAAAAATTACTGTAGCAGCTTTGCAGAAGATAAATGGCCCCGTTCTTTAGCAATTGTGATGCAATCTCAAGGAGGAAGTTTTAAAGAAAGACTCAAGTTTAAAAAGTACCTTTATCTGCAATAGCATTAAATCTTTTAAAAGAAAAAAAAAAAATCTTTAAAAGAAACACTTAGAACTACTTTCCCAAAACTAATAATTTGGTAGTTCATCAGACACATTGTCTACAATGACATTCAAAAATGACTAAAATCTTGAAAGATTTTTGAATAAGAAGTAGTAACAGGCACCTAGGTAAACTGGTACAAAGAAACTTGTTTTATTTTGCTTTCTGTAACAGCAAGGAGCTTTAAAAAAAACTTTGTATTGAGCACACCATAATCCAGCACACATCCAGCCTTACTACCCAACTCACTGTGAGGAAGAATTTGGATCCTGGGACATAGTGTCTCCCTTCTCCCTGTTGGGGAGTGTTCCACAGATGTGCATCTCTTATACCACATAGAGTCCATGGAGAACYACAGTCACTACAGGTGAAAGAAAAGCAGCTTTTACCTGACATCCTTTCCCACAGTCATGGCTGCAATAACCTTTTTTACAGCTTCTTTTCTTTTCTCTTTCTTTTCATTATTGAGTTCTGCCTTCAGTTCAAAAATCTCTCCTGGAAGAAGAGAAAACAGACTGAAACTTGATTAAAAATAAAAAAATGAAATGAAAAGTATTCAGACTTCCTTCCCACCATACATACACATCTGCAGATTCTTTAGTCTGTGGTTACTGTAGCATCTTACCCTGGCTATGTGATAACAGAACTGTTTCCCTTGCAAAACTAGAAAACTAAATTCACCTAGTGCTTTGCAAGGTTTAGGTTGAAAAACAAAGTTCTCAAACAAGGAAGATGAAGCAGTCTGCAAAGTTAACCTGTCTGACCATTTGCAAAGGAATCCTGATAAACTCCCAGGGATGTGTTTTTCTTTTTACTTTCCTTTTTCAGGCTCTTGTWCCCATAAAACTGATACACTAATCAACTGTAGAAGCTGTGACACTTTATGGAGAACATGGTTCAAGAATTAAAGCTGTGATACTCTGAGAATGAGGTGAACTACACTTTTCTAAATAATCAGAATCTAAAGAAAAAAAAAGAACAATTTGGGTCATTTGTGCATTACAAAGCTGTACAATGCATCAGTTTTGTCTTCTGTCACCACGTGACCTACTTTTGAAGTTTCTCCCTGGATGATTAAGAGCAAAAATAGACAGAACTAACAGAAAATTACAAATTCTTCTGCAGGCAGTTAAAAAAAGCTGCATAAAAATAGTCACCACCACCACCCCCAGGAGCCTCCAATCCCCTGCAYTCATTTAACACTAACCTTTCTTATTGGTTGTGAAGTATTTGGAGTCCGTCATGGTTCCRATTCCTTAAAACACCTGAAAGAGAGAACAAAAAAATCAAAGAGCATCCAGAGCTTACAACAACAGTTTGCAAGCCCAGAACTCAGAGGAAGAACCTTGGTGAGAACATATAACATACAGAAAGAAGAAAATGCTTCACATGCACAGGTTCCACAATCTTCCTTCTGTACTAGACGTTATTACCTGGAAAACCCATGGATTAAAAGGATTCAAATGAACAAGTGCCAGGGAAAATAAAAACACCTATTGCASATACTCTAGAAAAACAGCAGTGCCAACCCCAGCTTCCTGCTTTTTAACCACAAAGGAGGAAAATCATTTTAACTGTTTATAATGAGGGGATCTTGACGTGTTCTGCAKCTGCCTTTCCCCTGGGTAAACAATTCCATTATCCCCAAAAAGCAGTGCACACTTAATATCTCAATTGGAAGAAGTCCACATTTTAGACAAAGGAAAATGTCAACTCCCCCTAACGATACATTTTTATGTTGCACCTTGATGGAAAGAACAATTAACCCTRCCTGCAGCACCCACTCAGAGGCCTTTAATTCCTGCTCCTCCTCTTTTGTTCCTCCTAAATCCTTGGAAATACAAAGTACTTAAAAAAAAACCAAAAAACACTGCTTCTTTGTTCTCTCGAGCTTAAAATTGAAATCTTTCTTGCCAAGATCTTACATCTCACCTCCAACACACACACAAGCTTATTAGTTTTTGTGCTGCACTGCATTTCTGTGAACAGTACTGAAAAATGCCTGTGGGCCAGCAAACTGCTTACTGGAGCTGTGCAGAAGGTCTCAACAGCACTTTTCCTGCACCACAAAATCAAATTATTGATACCTAGATTACAGGAATTGTCCAAACATAGCAGAGAGCCATCACTCCATTTGTGCAATTGCCAGCTCCATGACAAACATGACTCAAACAATTGCAAGAACTGTCTCAAAAACAAGTATAGGAGTGGGCAATTTTACTGGTTTTGATGATACAATCTGCATCGTGGCTAAAAAGCTATATTCTCCAAACTATTCAAAACACGCTTCCTCCTACCTTTTTATTTCTTTATCTATTTTTGCCCAGTTTCCCTTTTCTTCTAGATACTATCACCTTTGAATGTTACCAGCAAAGTCGTGAGTCATTTCTCCCCAAGCACTGCTGCCTGTTTGCCTCCAATCCCTCGGGCCTTGCTGGCTCAACACAGAAAGAACACGCATAGCACTGCACTCTGAGCTGCTGCCCAGCACCGCAACCAGCTCTGCTTCYTAGAGCTTTCCTTCCTCATCCTTCCAYCAGCCYCAGCCAAGTTCCCACCACCTTTAAYGYGCTCTGCAGGGTGGCATCACAGAGTGGTTGTGATCCCTTCCAGCTTCCAAGGAAGCAGGGGAGAAACGGGACCTGTTGCTTCACTCCTTGGAGCTCCTGCCTGCCCTGGCTCCGCGGTTACCTCTCCTCACCCAGCGTTGCCCAGAATGGCCTGATTTCACCCCATTTCTGCTTCTTCCAAGCTGGAGAGCWAATGATGCCTGAGAGCTGCTTTGGAAGGTCTCTTCACCCACAAGGGAGGCTTCTCTGAGGCTGTTTTGAGACGGCCACATGAGCCCCAACACGACATGGTAACGTTTCCAACAGAGGGTGGGTCTTTGCTTCCAAACAGGAAGCGCATCCTCATCTCAGCAGCAGCGTTAYCGCTGACACAGCCTGTCGGGTCTGAGCCTCACTCAGAAGACWATTTAAATGTTTCCATCTACCAGAGAATGTAGCACGATGCCACGCAGATGGGATTCAACAGAGCCCGCCGGGCTTTGGTCTGTTTGCATTATGTGAGTCTCTATCGTCTGATATTGYTTTATTAGTGCCCAATAGCATATTACAGAGAATAAAAACAGAGAAAAAAGGAAAACAACACATATCACCCAGCTGCATAAAGCCACCCAGCAGAATACTTGCTGATTACACTTGCAGAGATTATAGTTATGCTTGAAAGCAGACTTTTTCACTRTCTAACTTCAGATCAAATACTTGGAAACATGGAACAATCATAAAAACACTCCGACTTCAATCAAAGCTAAGCACAGTACATGTATTCATAACCTCTGGTCTGACAAATGTAGAACAAGATTTGATTTATTGCAGTAAGAAACACCACTACCATATTCCAAATGCCACACTGGAGAAAACTCTTTCTCTGTAGGAACAAGGATTTTTGTTTGGTATATGCCCTAGCTTGCTTCACACATTGTTAAGAGGCAGCTTGATAACAGTACAGAGGATAATTTACTAAACAAACTCCGCACAGTTGACAGCAAGTCCCAGATGAAGGCCAAAACCAAAGAGTAGATTCACAAACGTTTTAAATATATCAAGAAAATACTCATTTCCTGTACACAAATTACATTTGAAGAGAGCAGAGACAATTTACAGTCACGCCACAAATATTCTTATGCTTTGGAGGGAAATCTAAGAAGGATTGTCCTTGCCTTCCAGTTGCTCTGTGCCCCACAAACACCTACTGAAGTGAAAACATGCAAAAGGTGCTCAAGTTGATGGAAAAGGGTCCTGTTCTGCCCCCCACGACATCACCCAAAAAGTGATGGAGCAGAGGAATTCCTTCAGAAGCTCTGGCAATGGTTAAGGCTTTAAGCATTAACTTGACATTTAAATGTAGACCGAACCAAAAACATGACTCAATGAGAAGACTAAGGAATCACCAACACCAGAAACACGAGCAGCTTTGGCCTAAAACTATAGAGAAAAATGAATCTTGCAGTTGACCAGGATTAGCTTTGCCCAGGGCAGAACTGGAACAATGACCATCCTGAGCTCAATGCCACTGATTCCACACTGATGTGGACAGGAACRCGCCAGGTTTAAGGTCTTAACTCAGCCCTGACATAAAGCTTCCATTGGAAACAACCCAGGTCTTGGCGCTCCACATCCCGTTCCTCAATGCTCTGTGTTTCCCATCRCCTCCTTGCTCCTCAGCCTCTATCTCTTCAACTGCAGGACCATCTTTCCCATGAGCCCCTCCACTCTCAGCCCACACAGTGTCACATCCCTCCCACCGCCAGCCTGMGGCCGCACTCCCAGTCCCTCCAGTAGCATCAGTGCCCACCAGCAGTGACAACCATCCATCTCCCTGCCCCTCAGCCCTGTTCACCAGCCTCCCTCCCCAGCAAATCCCCCATCCCACCTCTCCTAGGTGCATCCCAGCCCTTTCCCCCCACATTCCCCACGTCCTCAGCACCCCACGTCCACTCACTCCCCCTTCCCAGGATCTGCTCCCCACTTCCCATCCCTGCCGTGCTGACACTACTCCAGGGACCCTCCCCCAACTGCCCTTGCGCCTCCCCCTCCCTGACACCCCCTCCCCGCTCCCTTTCCCTCTTCTACCTGACAACCTCACCCGGGGCCCTTCCTTGCCCCAACCCACCTTCCTTGCCCCCCACCCACGCAGTCCCCTCAGCTCCAGCCTGTCCTGCCCAGTGTCTCCCTCAGGCTCCCAGGACCGACCCGCACCCCGACCTAGTGGCCCCACTCGGGACCATCATCCCACCCCAGTGCCCTGCGCCGCCCCCCAGGATCCCCCAGGGTCCCCCAGGGTCTCCCGGTGCCCCTATCCCACTCACGGCACAGGCGGCGACGGACACAGCGGCTGCGGGGGCGGCCGCGGCGGAAGCGGAAGCAGGCGCAGGGCGGGGAGGCCTCGCGAGAAGCAGCCCCGCCCCCTGTCTAGAGCGGCCCCACCCCGGCCACCACAGAGAGAGTCGCGCGCTGGGGGCAGAGCGCCGCCGCCGCGCCGCGCTTCCGGGGGGCGGGGCCGGAGGCTGCCCCGCGCACCCGTGGGGACGCCGGCTCCCCCTGCCGGCGGGGTCGCCATCATGGCGGAGCTCGGCGCCCACCTCACGGCCGCGTCGGCCGCGCGCGACAGACCCTCCATCTTCGAGGCGGTGGCCCAGGACAGCCTCATGGGCGCCGTGAAGCCCGCGCTGCAGCACCTGGCCAAGGTGAGGGCCTGGCGTGGCGCGGGGTGTGTGGGGAGCTCGGCCCGGCCCGTTGCCTCCTGCCCCCTCTTCTACAAAATGGCGGCGCTCCACAACATGGCAGGTGCCTTGCCTGGGGACTTTGGTGGCCCTGGGGATGCAGTGGGGTTGTGTGTGGCCCTCCTGGCTGGGGGCTGCTGGGTGTCCTCCCTGCGAGTCTGCGGGTGCTTCCCCCCCACAAAGTGAGGTCTAATGGATTCTCTGGTGTTCTTCAGAAATGGCCTCTGGTGTCTGACTTCACCTGCTGGGCGAGGGTTAATCACCCTTCTCCACAGTGCTGTAGCCTGGGAGAGTTGGCTGCAGCTGTGAAGGGGTAAATGGGCTGTTCAACRTGGTCCCAGGAGCGCAGGACAAGTTTCCAGTGCTGAGGGCGCAGGTGGATCCAAGCTCCCATTGCYCTTGATTCAACCATGCCAGAGTCCATGGAAACTAGGGCTGCCTTGTTGACTCGTAGGGCACAGCTGTGTGCATGTGCATGCAAGGAGGTGTGTGTTTGGTGAGGACAGGCCATGTAGACTGCAAATATTGTACAATGAGTGCTCTGAGGGGAAACTGCTACATGGAGAGAATATGAAGAGGTTGAACAGTGCTCTTGGTGGAGCTTTGCATCACCAGGACTCATGTCTGGGCTGGCTCAAACTAGTAGAGCAGTTTTGACCCACTTGGTTCCCTTTTGGAATTGCAGGTATAGTTTATGGTTCCCGTAATTTAACATATGCCTCTGCCATAAGTGSTTTTTGTCTCTTTCAACAGATGCTGGCTGAGTCTAATCCTTCCCGATATGGCTTCCTCTGGCGTTGGTTTGATGAGGTCTATATCCTCCTGGATCTGCTGTTGCAGCAGCAATATCTGTCCAGGTGCAGTGCCTCTTTTTCGGAAAACTTCTATGGCTTAAAGAGGGTCGCAATAGGATGCTCCACACAGCAGTTGCTGGCCAGCGCTGGCCTGCCAAAGAAGCAGCACTGGAAGTCTCTACTTCTGCTTGTTCTYGTTCCTTACCTGAAAGGAAAGCTAGAGAAACTGGTGTCCAGTCTGCGGGAAGAGGATGAGTACTCCATCCACCCTCCCTCTTCATCCTGGAAGCGCTTTTACAGAGCCTTTCTAGCTGCCTATCCATTTGTAAACATGGCCTGGGAGGGCTGGTTTCTTATCCAGCAGCTGTGCTACATCCTYGGGGAAGCTCAGCACCATTCGCCCATGCTGCGGCTGGCTGGTGTCCGCCTGGTGAGACTGACTGCGGATGATATTCAGGCTCTGGAGAAGAAATTTGCAGTAGCCGCCCCAAGTCAGCCACACAGGTACAGCAGAACAGGGCTTAGCAGCTTCTTGCCAGGGGGTGGGTCGAGGCAGAGGTCATGCTCAAGGTGAAACTGTTTTGTTCTCCAGAAATTCTTCGAGGTAAAGTATATATTTGGCAAAACCCTGCTCCAAAAGGGAATGTAATGATAATAAGTGTAAATAAGGAACCAAATATTGGGGATTAGCTGCACAGAAGTTTGTGTAATAAAACAGAAATTCTTTTCTTGGCACTTCAGCCTCCGTCCCAATCTTCAGCTGCACTTTCCTATCATGGGAAGCAAATTGTATCCATTCTGCTAAAAAGACTGAAACTTAGTTCAATCAGTTTTCCTGAGCAACAACTAGATATGAATACATCTAACGTCCTGCAAAATGATGGTCTATAAATGAAATGATCTGAGATCCTGGTCCCCTCAAACCAAACTTTTCTGGTTTAGACTTCTGGGGAAAAAAAAAAAAAAAAAAAAGACTTGAAGTTTTCCCAGTGATCATATGTTTTGCTCAAATCACAAAGAAATATTCTACTAGTTGCCCTATTAGAAATGTGGGACATAACATAGTTATTTAGCATTATGAGGCTGTATAGAACAGTGACTTACCTCTAATCTTTTTTGCCTTGGTTTGCAGAGAGACAAATGAGCGGTACTGATAATTTCTCCATACCTTCTCTCTCTGCTACAGCATTAAGACGCAAGTCGGATCAGCACTGAAGAAGGCACTGGGTGGCATTGCCTTCTCCCTGTCCACTGGGCTGTCTGTCAGTGTGTTCTTCCTTCAGTTCCTGGACTGGTGGTACTCCTCAGAAAACCAGGAGACCATCAAATCTCTGACAGCGCTCCCTACTCCACCGCCACCAGTGCACCTGGACCACGAGTCGGACTCAGCTCTCTTACCTAAACTGAAGACCATGTGCCCATTGTGCCACAAAATTCGAGCCAATGCCACAGTCCTGTCCACATCGGGTTACGTGTTTTGCTACCGCTGTGTGTATAATTATGTGAAGACTCATCAGCGGTGCCCRGTGACGGGCTATGCCACCGAGCTGCAGCACCTTGTCAAACTGTATTCCCCTGAGAGCTGAAAGGCCAGCTCTGCACCAGCAGAGACGCATCTCTGGGAGTAAGTGGCAGGACCACTGGGTAGCAGTGAGCCTCAATTTGCCCTTTACGATGTCGTAGAGAAGACTATCGACCATTACGACTTAGAAGTGATCTCTAAAGCTTCTTGGAACCTTGCAGCACATTAATTTTGCTGTCTTGGTAAGTTTTGGTGAGACTCCTCCCTCAGTATTTCTAGCCATTCAAACATCTCATAACAAGCTCCAGAGGTACAGGACAGTCATGGTCTGTCAGTTCAGCATTCTCTGGCCTTCAAAAGCCCAGAGAATGGGAGGAAACATGATGTAGATAATAAGAATGCAGGTGTGAGGACCAAAGAGCACTGCTGGCAAAAGTGCTGCTTGGGAGCATGGTCAGCACATTGGAGATGTGCAAAAACTGTCCAAACARCTTCCACTCTCAGCAGCCTCACAGACTGCAGGGCTGCTGGAGCAGGCACTGGCACCAGTGATTTTTGAAGAGGTAAAGACAGGTTCAGGCCTCTTCTCTGACTGTGGTGTTCRTAAGAGTCTCCATGTATTTTCAGGCTACTCACCTCTGAGTTAATGAGAACAGTACACCCCTAATTTGCATCAACAGTACAAACACTGACACAAGACCACAAGGGAAAAAGACAAGCCAAATTAAAGCAGTGATTGTGCCAGTTTAGGAGAACATTATCTGCTTTTATAAAGCTTTTCTTTTTTTTTTCTTCATTTAGAATCCATCTACATTTATATTGATTTTCCTAATGTTTGGAAAATGAAATTTGCTCTTCTGGTCTTTATTTGCACAATGGAGACTAGACTAATGCTGCTGTTATTTTTGCAGATGATGATCTTGGATATAAGATTAGTATTTTGCAGGCTGAATTTTTTTCATGTTTGCATTTAAATTTAGTGTTATATTGTAGTTTTTCCATTCCCAATCTAAACTGATCACGTAGCATATTCATATCACAATGAAGCACAGGAAAGAGCAGGAAATATGCATGATGTTATGGGTGCTCTTTGTTTCAGACCACTGATCAGACTTTTTCTTGATCAAAGGTAGATTTTCTTGACTCAGCTCTAGAGAGCAGCAGTTAGCTACTCCAGACATCACAGTGACAAGAACATAAAGCAAATTCTGATGCACAGAATATCTGGTCTTTCCAGATAAATAGATATGCTGTTAACATTTAATTCATAAACCAATGATCTYATTTCACCCTCATTTGAGCCCTGCTTCAGCAGATAGAAATCAATAAAATCCTCCATCATCTCTGAGCAAGGTAACAAGTGTCTTCAATCGGCTGGGAAAATACAGTAATTTGCATCCTCCCAAAGGTGCTTTGAATAAAATCAAACCCAAAAACCTTTGTGAAAATGAGATGGGCCGCCCAATGCTTGTCTTATTATTTCTGTACAATTGCCAACCCTTTCTACTTTGAAGCTATGGGATAAGAACAAATACTCTCACATTTTCTTCCTTCCAGTAGATCTGCGATCAATTAAAAAATACCTCTTCTCCATTAAAAACCTGTTATGAACACACGCATCTTATTGGGAAACAAATCACATCCAATGCAAGACTTCTTGAGATGTAAAATTGCTTTTAATAGAGCTGGCTTTGGGCTTGCTATATTGACTCACACAACTTGCTACATCAATTTTACTTCATACACTGAGATTAGATTATCATCACTAATGAAAAACCTGTAACTAAGATACTTCACTGTTGCTACATAGTTTTACAATAATCGATCAGATACACAGATGAGACACTGATAACACTGTCCTGGTGACTAGTGCAACTGCTCATTTAATAAGAGCTTTGGAATTCGACTGACTGTTCCATTTTGGGGTAATTTTGATTTCCTTTGGTTCTTCCTATACTTTCCAAATTATCTCTTGCTCAGTGAGAAGCTGGACAAGCAGAAGATTGACCTCAGAGCCACAGAACAGTGGAGCTACTGCTGACTTACCTGCCAGCATGGTTGATCTTCTGGGCAGGATCCTCAGCCTCCTCCCTTCTAAGCCAGGATTTACTAGTAACTAGTAGACAGTGCAGCCTGTACTCAGCTGCCTTGGGGCTTGTACCCCTCATTCTCTTGTGTTAATAAAAATTCCCTTCCCCAGAGTGGCCACTGGATGTCCTTCTGTTGGGCCCTGGCTGCCTTCCACTCTGCATCYCTCCTCCACGATGCTGTACAATGCTGAGTTCCTGCCAAGCTCATATTTGGCAGACTGGGATCTGCTGAGAACCACCCACATTTAAGCCTCACRGTTTAGGACAGCTCTAATTATTCTTTTGAATGTTAAATGGCTCTTTAAACCTAGCTGACTAACAGACATTAAGTACCCAGTGGTGACAGACTTGGCAGGTACCTGGCAGATTTTGAAGTGTTCTTGCAGCTGACGGCAGAATTCCAGTTTGGATGTGACTGCTTCTGCTAACTGTCCTGCGTAGCCAAATACCCATCTGCTACGTTAAGTAAGCTGCTCTAAAAATGCTACAAAACCAATTCATGTTACACAAACACTCCCTTTATCTGCTTTGTACACTGTAATAGTAAGTGTGAGAGCCAGGATGGTATCAAGACATGCAAAGAAAGACTTGTTAAAGAAAAAAATATATCATACCAGCTTTATTACACTAGCTTTCAGATTTACATGATAACTGCAAGTGTTATGCACTTACGTATCACATATATGCTCAGGAAGCTTTGTTCTGTTGCCTAATACAATTATTTCATCATTAACAGTAGCACTGGAGTTACCAAATACATTACTGTCACTCTTCTAGCATTAAAAGAAAAAAAAGTTTAATGAAGGCACGTTTACAACTACAACTGCATTAGCAACTGAGCCGCTTTTCCGGCTTCCTTAGCAGAGACGGTGGAGTTCCTCTTGCTAAAAGATAATGTCCATATCTATTCTTCTACATTTGATAAAAACATCCCCCCCACACACATAACGTGCCTCCTCTCCAGGCAAGCAAGATACGAATGTAAAGCTGTGACTGAGACCTAGACAAAAATAAAAACATGATTAGAAAATACCTCCGTATCTGCTCCTGCCCTTGGTTTTTAGCCCAGCCATTTTAGCTAGTGAAAGGGCTGCACCTTACCCCACACAACCCATGTGTTTCTGCCAGTTCAGCCTCTCACTAATTGCAAACTATCAAGCCAAATATCCTGGTGATAGTGATGTTTTTTGGAAGAAAATAAATTGTCTTTTCCCCCAGTACCTGAAATTTCAACATCCATCACCCTACCAGAAGGGCAGCAGCCACATTACCCCCCACCAGGTCCTCCCATCTCTTATCTGACATGYAGCCTGAGCTATAGAGAGCACCAGAGCCAGGCCCAGCAGCACAGCTCACTTCTAAAAATACTCGTCTCAGTGCTTGCAATCATCACTAGATGATTATACAGCTGAGCTACATGGTAATGAGGTCTCTGCAGGATAACCTCTGTTTTGCAGAGTCTGTGTTGTCTTGAAAAATGCACGATACAGCAGCGCAGCATCTGGAGCTTGGTGAAACATGTCCAACGCAGGCAAAAGCAAGAACCCTCTGTCATGGCAAGCTCAGTATTAAAACCAGTGTTGCAGAAAGATACAGAAATCCAAACAAATTTTGCACAGCTCACTTTTCAATTCAAGCCTTAACTTTTTTCCGATGCTAAAAAATTGCTGAAGAAAAAAAGAATGGATTGCTTTTAAGAGCTGCATCCAACCCTTTTAAGAACTGGAAATGTTTCATTTCATCCAAGTCTTACACGAACTTAGCTTAAAWAAGCTCAGAGAGAAGATTACGTGATCATGCCCTGGTCAGAGCAAAGACACGAGGTCTCCGCAATACCAGTTCAGATAATGCTTCGCTCATCATTGCTTTGGGCAAATCACATTTCTGTTCAATAAGAACTTGGCTCTCAAGTCAGAACTAGGCAAATATTCTCAGGGGGAGAGAAAAAAAAAAAGCACAGCAAGACACACGTGGTTGGTTCTGGGTCGATTCTTTTGAGCTTTCCACAACACAGACTTCACGACACTGCCCTCATGTTGCCTCCGTTCCCTCCCTCCCGCTGCCCTCCAGACCGCCCAGCAGCCCGGGTGCCCCCTCAGACCTGCACCCACCGCCCCCCAGCACCCCGACCCCGCAGTGCTGCCACCCTCGGGCCCCCTGAACCCCGCCTCTGCTCCCGCCCCATCTCCAGCCTCCAGCACCCCCAGAGCCGCTCGCGCTCCCCTCAGCCCTCCCGCGCTCGCACAGACCCGACCGAGCAGAGGCCGAGCTTCCTCCTTACCCCGCCCCCTCAGCGGCGAAGAGCCAATAGCGACACGCCGTCCTGCCGACGGACAGCGGCACGAGGGCTTGGGGAGGCCAATAGGAAGGCGCGCGGGAGCGTTCCCGGCTTGGCGCTACCCTGAGGCGGAGGGTGGGCGGCGCCGGCGCCATTTTGTCATCTCCGTGCCCGTTAGGGCCGGAGCGCAACTAGGAGCACGGGCAGGGGAACGGGCCAACATACGGTGTCAGTAAGGGCCGGTCTGAGGCCGAGTGGGAGCTGGGATGCATTTTTTGTAAGATTGAAATAGTCTCACGCTCCTGGGCTTCAGCTAATAAATACAACTTAATTAAATTTAACACCAATGATACTTAGCTATAAATAACATATAAGTAGTGGTTTGCAATGTGCAGAGATTTTTTTTTAATTGCATGTATTGCTTTTGTAGACAAACAATGGCTGTGCTGTTACGCAAGTAGTATTTTTGACAAAGGCATTGATGGGGAGAAGTGCATAACAGAGCTGAGAGTTTCAAAGATGGGAGGGACTGATGAGGCTGAGCCCTGACTCTGACTTCATCACCACCTCTCCCTAAGTCTGGTATCCCCTGGGTTTTCWTGGACTATGTGCAGACAAGTCGCTGCTGCTCAGCTGCTCTGTCACCCGTGGGACAGTCCTGCAGGGTCACTAACCAAAGTGGTCCCTAATGCTAACAGAGAAGTRTCCAAGACCCTTCATGAAAGCAGAACAGCAGAGATTCCACACAGAACAAAARCAGTGGATTTATTAAGAGTTCATCCACCATCCTTACCCACCAGTGCTCCACTTAAAACAGATTTTAAAAAATCCTATAAATGAAGAAAAAAAGCACACAACTAAACACGCCCAAACATTTTCTGATAGCAGCATGGGAAGCAAATCCTCTTCTGTCCCACCCTCACCAGGAATCATTCAAGCACCAGGCAGATGGTTCCAGAGCATAGTTCAGTTGAGAACAGATAATTTCTCAGATTATTTCTTCCCTTCCTCCCCTGCTCACCTTTTTTGCTGCACTTCCTTATGGCTGAGAGAGAGGTTTGATTAGCCCATAATCCATGCACTTGGCCAGGCAATCGCGTGCCACGTTAATGACGTGCTGCTTCTTGGCGTCGTCTGCCTGCTTGCCGATGAAGGTCAGGATCTCTAGGAGCTCTGTCTCCACGAGCTTCTTTGCCAGTTCTTTGCCTGCACTTATTAAATTGAAAGCTATGACCAGTCCACGGTGCTGTACTTCCATGTTATCRTGCAAGCAGAGCCTCTGCAGGATTTCAAGCCACTGGGTTGTCTGCAAGGAAGGGACAGAGCATTAGTATCAATCTTAGGGAAAAAAAAAAACAAAATCAGGAATGCAAGTCTGGCAAGGCATTTCCCAAGGRAATGTGCTTCAAAAGGAAGCACATGCACTCATTTCTTCATTCTGTTGTGGCAGGCTTGGTTATTTGATTCGTCAAGGAAACCTGACTCCAAGCTTTTGAGCCTCTCCTTTTACTTGATCATTTCAATAAGCCCCAATTTACTTGATCATTTCAATAAGCCCCAGTATTCCAATGTGGCGTGTTCAATGCAGCAGGGCTCATGGGTTCCCATTCACAGGTCTTCAGAGATATTAAGCTATTGCAGGGTCTGTGTTGGGTTCCTGGGACTAGGAAGTAGAGATGRTCAAGGATCTGTAGAAGCTCAGTAGGAAATGAAGCAAGCTTGATAGACATCAAGTGAAGCAAGGTTTAATTTAAGCTGTGAAATATCAGAAGATTTAAGGGTCAGTGGAGTATTCTGCATTCCTAACTATTTTTCTTTGGCAGTTATTTTACAAGTAGATATATAAAAGTTGCAGCTCTGAGCTGTGGATTTTGMAATTTCACTTTCAAATTTTCAAATCAAAATTGAAAATTGATTTGATTCAATACCAGTCATGAAAGGCATTTTCATGACTGAGCCAGACCCCTTCAAGAGAATTTCCACACYGCCACTAACAACACTTTTGGCCTTACCACTTCGGTCATCTTAGAGCAGAGTTTCTTCTGTGCAGCTGTAAGCATGGCCAAAGCTCCTGCAGCTGCAGTCTGCACTTTCTCATCATCTTCACCACACAGTAGCACCACCAACTTCAGCCGGTCATTTCCATCAGCCACAAACCGCTCCTGAACCTAAAAAAAATGAAAAGAGAACCCCGCACCACAGAACRCATTTAGGAAACGCTCATCCTGGTGGCTCACAGGCTGTTGCMTGCAGCAGTCAAGTCCAAAGGGCACAGCGAGTCACCTCCTTGTTGACCACCAGGTTGCACATACACTCTGTGGCCGCCTGCCTAAGTTGGTCGTGATTCTCAAACATGTAGTTTTCAATGTCTGGCAAGGCCCTCTCTTTGACTATCTTCATCCTGTGTTGAAGAGGAAACAAAATAACAGTCACAGGACATGCGATGCTGACTTATATGCAATAAACGGACTTATAAAATATTAACTGCATGCAGAGAGGAATTAGAGAAGGCCTTAAAGCAGTTCCAGTTCCATGGGAACTCATGGCATTTGGTTCCTCACTTATCTAGTACAGGTTGAGTTTGTGTTGGGTTTTCTTCTACACAAGGAAAGTCTGCTGCTTTATTGGTCTGTTAGGTCTGAGACRTTTATAAGCTCTGCCCAAGGTAGCTCACGGTGACCAGTCTTCAGAGTCCCATGAGAAATGGCTGAATCCAAAGTTTCAGAGAGCTGAAAGGGAAACTAACGGAAGCCACCTACCAGGGAAGCTTATAGGGGATTGGCTCTGCCAATGTAAATGCAGATGCTCTGTCATTGCTGCTCTTCCAAATACAATGAACATTCCAGGGGKGAGAATAGAACCAGCGAGTGAACACACAGTGAGTCCAGTAAGGATAGGTATCTTTGGAGTCTGTGTAAACCTGGGGAGTATTCCCAAAGGTGATCTACACTACAAGCCCAGAAACAAATCCAATATATATCTCAGCTTTCCTAGAACACTTTATTCTTGATAACATATCCTGCAAAGAAAGAAAGAAAGTCAAAAAGTGTTTGAACTCACCTAAGTCTATCACTTCTTCCTGAAAAGTTAGTGAGACCTAACAGAGCCTCGTAATTCTGAAGGCCATCCCTCTCTGTGTTCAGAAGGCTCACAAGGGGCCTCACCACCTCATACACCTGAAATCACAAATGGACAGCACTGCTTTTTCAGCTTCCAGGTCCCGGTGATTTGGGCTTGCTAAAGGAATTGGCAAGAAGATGGTTTTAACTTACCCTCTCYCCTGGGAATGCAATGTCTGGATTGGAGATGGCAGCAATTTTTGCCAGTGCATGAGACGCCTTTATCTTTCCTACATCTGTGCCTTCCAAAGCCAGGGGTATCAGGGCCTGGTGACCACAGTAAAGCATGAAATGTCTCTGAGAAGATTTCCAAGGACTTGATATATTAAAATGAGTAACAAATATCCTAAAGCTTTGTGTAGGCTGAAGGAGAAATGCCTCGGAACTGAAGTCCATAACCATATCTTGCTTTTGYTTCCAAATTGGTACCACACCAGAGCTTGTAGCTCTAACAGTTGTTTCAAGATTAATTCTTTGACTTGCAAAGATAGGATTGATATATCAGTCCTGACACAGGGGCTACTAAGACAGCTCTTCTTCTGCCACCTTCCCTCACTGTAGCCACATTGCAAGCTCCCAGACATTAACTGGGCATGAGAATGGTCTACAAACATTAGARTAATCACCTTTCCACCACCTTGAGCGACTATCGTTCCACGGTCCTTGGGGTCTTCACACAAGGCAAGGAACACTCTGTAAAAAGCACAATATCACTTAGTGAAACAGCCATGCCCAAAGGCAGCGTCGTGCACAGGAGCAGGGTAAAGCCACACGGGGAAGCCAGACCTAGCTGGTAAACTAGTGTTGCGGTGTTTAGCCTACTGCCCAGGGCACTCTAGCAAGAAACAAATGGCAGAGGGAAAGGTTTTCAGGTCCATAAGGTTGTGTTTAGAGGACTAGAAATTCCAAATGTATCCTAGCAAGACAGCTTTGCTTAACAGCTGCAAGGTCAACAGCAGATTTTCATCATGATGCTCAGGAAAACCTTTCTTTTTACATCTTTCTTCCACCTCCCTTTCATTTCACGCCCCAGAGTGCACCACTGCAGGAAGCAGCCCAGACCAGGCACCCATCTCAGGAGTGCAGGGACAGCCAAACTCCCAGGCCACGACAGCCACGAAGGCACCTGGCTATGAGCTCCTTGCTCTGGTCCGTCAGTATGGCACTGTCTGCCTTCACCATGCAGGCCAAAGCAGACACTACTCCAGCTTTCAACAGTCGCTTCACCCGCTTCACGACAAAATCCTTCTTGTCCTGAAGGAAGCAACGAGAAACRATTAGCCCCTTAGCAGCACTGACCACAGTCAAGCCTGGTTTGATAGCAAAGCAGTTTCAGCCTAGTAGGTTGGCAGCCAGGAGACCTGAGGTCTGTGACAGGGAGATATACCAAAGTCCTCAGATTTGAGCATCTCCTCCCAGGGCCCTGCCTGCACACGACCTACCTTTGGATGCTCCTCAGGCACGTGCTGCTTGGAGAATTTTGCCAGTTGTACCAGCTCTGGGACCAGCTCCTTGGTATCATAGCTGTTGGTGCAATTCACCAGTGCAGAAGCCACAGAATACAGGATAGTCTTATCACTTGTCTGCACAGAAAAAGAGAGMCATGAGAGGATGAAGAGGACAGGGCAGGGAAACGGGTCCCCTTGCTATGCAGACCACCTCAATGGCAGTCCTAAGCTGAAGCCCTRTAGACCCTAGCTTTGTACCCAGGTGCTATGAGGGCTTGGAAAACAAGAAGCTTTCATGGCCAAAGATGATGTTGTTTCACCAGATGCTGTCAACATCTTGATGTTTTTGGTTTTCATGGAAAAACACCTCTTAAAGCTGTTGAAAGGTAAAAGCAGCCTTCCTCAGCCTGAGGAGAATACCAGCATGACAACAAGACTGAGGTGTCTCAGTGGCACAGACCAATCTGGAATCTTGCTAACCCAGGGATGAGGTGTTAGGCTCACAATTCCTCCTGCCTGGATAAATGTGGAGTTAGGATGCAGAATTGGGGGAATTTGATGCTACCAGAGGAAGAAGAGAAAGGGCTAAGCGGGTAGAACCTTGGCTAATTCGAACATAGCTTGCAGAGCTGGCTCATCTTCAACAAAGTCATCTTTCACATCTGCATCGAGAGTCAGATACGCCAGCCCCTCTACAGCCCACTTCCTGGTGCGGGTATCAATGCTGGTGTTGCACAGCCACCTAGAACAGAAGCAAGAAACATCTACAGTGTCATCCCAAGAGCCAGGAGTGATTTTGTCTGGGAAGAAGGGGAGGAAGAACAAAGAAGCTCCAAGAACTGTTTCAGTCCTGAACCTGCATTTAGTTTCTGCTGTGGCTTCTAAAACCACAGATGTTTCCCCTGAAATAGGGCATATTCCCATGACCTTCCTGGTGGAYCTAAAGGAGGCAGGGGAGAGTTGACCAGAAGCTACTACTTCTCCATGTGAGCGAGGGATCAGGCTCTGAGTCTTTAGTAGCAGGAAGGAGGTCTGGCTTATTCAGACACTGAAGAGCTCCCGGTACCCAATAGGACTGCTCTGTGGGCATTACCAGCTGGCAGGCAATGACAGCCAGTGAAGGCAGTGTGTGGGCAGGGGAAAGAGCATGTTGTATTTTGCAAAAATAGGGCAAGAGAAGGGGAGAAAAAAAAGAAAAGTAAATTCACTCACTTTCGRCACTGCTTGGCTAGCTTTTCAGTGGACCCCTCAGCAAACTGCCGTAGCCCGTAATCCGTGCCTCCTGCTGAGCCCAATTTGCAGAGACCCTGAGAAGGAAGTAAATATTCTAGCTGGAAAAAGCTCATTAGTTCCATAGCACGGCTGCTCAAACTCAGCCAAATCCCTCACCYAAAGGCTGAAGTCATGTCTACACTTAAGGAGGAACAACAAACATYCTAACACATGGTAGATTTTTCAGCCTGTAGCACAGCAAAGTCCAGATTTTGTGTTCTTATTAGATGTCTTTAATGGAAGATTATGGGTAACTTTGAAGGCAAAACAGACTAATTCCTATTCTCTTGGTCTCTCCTCTCCCTGGAGGCAGCATAAGCCATTCTCCAGCTGAAGATGAGACCCTGGCACGCTCCCAAGACCTCCTCCTGCTCCCACGGGCAGGGATAAGGTGGTGAGCACGGTGTGGTAGTGAAAAGGCAGGGTGATGACATCCTTACCACTAGTGCTCGAATTTTGATCTTCTCATTCTTGGTCTTCTTGTAGATGTCCTTCAGGAGTGTCACCCCGTTGGTGATGATGAAGGTGGCCCGACTCAGTTTKGTGGAGGCGTGGATGAGGGCTTCCACAGCCACCAGCTGGTCAATCTCCCTCTCAGACCCACACAGGGCAACCATCATCTCCATGACTCCCTTCATGCCTAGCAGCTTGTTGCCCAAGTCAAAGGGCCCTTGCAGCACTCCAGACACTATCTGGATGGCGTGGAGCGTCTTATCCATGTTCTGAGGGTCGATTTTGCTCCTACATGGGATAGAGGCAGTCAGCATTTCCCTGTTTTATTTCCCTGTGCAGCACAGGGAACATCCTCCATCTGACTGGTAGCAATTTGCAAACTGCATCCATTGCTAGCACTCCTCCCAGGAGAGATGGAGCATGGATGAAAGGTGGGATGAGGTCCAGAGGGATGTCCAGTTTGCCAGAGGAATCTCCTCTGCTGAATAGTTCTGTCTCAAGAGGATAACAGATCCATCATTTCTCTGCTGACCTGAACTCCACTAGTGACAAACAAAAGCCCGTGGGACAAAAGTGCACCCACATTCATGGGATCCAGCAGACAGGAATACAATGATAAGATTTGGGTATGTTTTCTATTCTCACCTGAAGGATTCTAGAGGATCACAGACAAATTGCATCATCTCCCAAGGTTTTAATTAGGCATCTAAATGTCCTGAAAGTGCCTCATCTCTTTAAACCCCCCTACTCATCTGCCTCTGGGCTTGCTCAGTAGAGCAGCCCTCACTCACTTGATGTACTCTTCACAGATGACCCGGTAATTGTCACGCTCCGGATCGCAGCGCAGGTCATCGTAGAGTTTGTTTAGGAGGACAGACGCGGTCAGCTGTGTGTTCTCTGTTAACGGCAGGCAGTCAGGCATCTCAGGAATCTGGCCTACCACCTTCAGTATCTTTTTTAAGCCTGGAAACATAATAAAGTACGGGGCTTTAGACAGAAGAGGGTCTATACAAAATTCAAGCTTCTGTTGGTGGTTTCTTGCAATCAAATATCCAGCTTGGGCAATTTTYCAATTGCTTTACTGCCTAGTTACATAAGTCTTAGACAAAGAGATTCTCAGATATTTACTGAGCAGAAGGTCCTGTTTCTGAGGTTAAAGATTTGCAGCACCAAGTGCTTATTCAGCTCTCAAAATAAAACGAGCAAATTTGTGTATAATGTCTGATCCCAGGCTGGATTAGACATTATTGTAATGAAACCTTAAACCYACAGACCTCTCAGTCTGGAAGGCTTTGACTAGAGAAGAGTCAGTGGCTTCTAAGCAATTGTGAATTCCTTAACCCTTMTTTCATTGCAAGTACTTCATAACTTCCACTAAAACGGTAACACATGCATTAGAATTAGTATAAAACACACACCCCACACAAATCTTGTCTCCTTCTAGTTTTGAAATGACCAGTTTAAGAAACTGTGTCTCCAGGTGCTCATCTATCCTACCCAAATTGGACAACCCATCCTAGCCAAATCATCCAAATATTGGCAAACRTGTCAGAATAAACTGGAGAAGTTCTTTGAAGTTAATTTGTTAAACACAAAAATTCTTGTCCTCATACGCAGGTTTAGTTCTCTCAATTTTAGAACTATTCCAGCTATTAAGTCTCTCTGCCCGAGGTGGACTGCATCCACCAGTAAAACAGAGAAATAGTTCTACAGTTATTCACATACGATTATACCGCTCCATGTCTTACAAACCAGTGAAAGGATGAAGAGGAAAGACTCACCATTATCGATGACAAAAATGGTCCTACTATTATCATGTTCCTTCAGATCCTTCCTTGGTATGTTCTTGTTGAGGAGGTTGAGAGCTCGGTCTCGTCCTTGCCCAGATACTCTCTTACTGACCAACATATCCAGCAAACGTGTTGTAATCATCCTTAAATCTTTCTTAGTATCTACACAGAATCGAGACAGTAGCAGCTCATCAGAAGTCTTCCCTGAAAGCTAGGGAACCCAGGGAAAACCATTCAAAGGCACTGCATGACCGGAATGTGATTATTTAAAATACTAGTGAGGATGGGAACTGGGTGCACATTACAGTTTTGTGCAGCTGAAGGAAGGAGCTGGCACTTACACTTGTGAGCGTTTCAGCTGGTTTTTACTGTGCTCCTGAGCAAATCTTCCTCCACACCTGCCTACAGAGCACCTCCAGGGCTGCAGCCTCCCTAGGTGCTGCACTATCAGAGCTAGAAACTATGGACAGAGGCCCAGAAAAAGGGGAATGGAAGCGACAGGCAGGGTGCAGAGCCCCATTCCCCTCATTGTGCACCTTACCTAACACCAYGGCCGCCTCCTTGCCATGATGCTCCTCTTTCCCTTGGCCCATCAAGCAGTCAACGATGCTCTGCAGGAGGTTGCAGACAGCCAGGGAGATTTCTTCGTTGTCTACCGACATCCACGTACAAATGCTGTCGATGCCCAAGTAATGGAGAATTGCAGTGGCCTGGGCCCAGGAAGGAGAGAGCAGAGCAGCTGTTAGGGGGCTGATATATAAGCTGATACTTTCAGTATGGTTTAGAAAATCAGTATGGTTTAGAAAAATGTTTTCCTGTGCGAATTCTGAGTCTGTATAGGGCGTTTTGCTTATCAGCCATATTTTAATTTCCAGTAAAACAACTGAAATTCAGAATTGATGGTTAAAATGTGCTATTTCAGCCAGGCTGAGATGAGCATAGTCAGATTCTGAAGAGGCTTTGGCATGAGGGCTGCTAACAACAAAGAGCCTCTTTACACAAGAATCCCATCCCCACGCAGCAAGCCCAGTTCATCCTGCAGTGCATTCCTGTGCATGGTGATGCATCCGTGACTGCTGTGGCTGTGATCTTCCATTCCCCCAATTGCACAGAAAYGGCAGTGAAAGTCTTACGAGGGCCCCATTCCTTACTCGAGCTTTATGTCCTATGCACATGCCGGAAAGCGTCCTCACGGCTGCCAGGATCATCTCAGGATTTTTGGTTTCTATCAGCTGCAGCAGCAAGTGGACCCCGTTGTTCTGGAATATCCTCTCTGCGCCCGCTTCCTCCCGCCCAAGGACTATGAGGTTGTTTGCAGCCTAGAGGAAACAGCAATCACGAGTTAATGACGTGGCCCTACTGTCAGCCTCCAAAAGGCATCTGTACAGCTCTAGGAAGAATTGGTTGCAGAAGGAGCTGCAAAAGMTCAGAACAAGGTTATGAAGAACTATCCTCTCCTCCTGAATGGTTTCATGAACACTATGGAAGTTGGACAGGTTATGGACTTTTTCCTCAAAAAAAAAAAACCTGCCCTCTTTTGCCTCCCCTCCAGCCTTGACTTTTATAGCAGTAAACAAGAACAGACCCTGACAGCGAGATGTGGGGATGTCCCACTGGGAGCTGCAGGGTGGCCACCACCTGCCARCTCCAGTGGGCAAGCTCTGACCGCGGCAGGCAGTTTCTCCAGGGACATCTGGGACTGACTTTGCTCCTTCAGAGAAAAATGAATCATTGCTTGGAGGGGAAGACGCGGATGGCAGTAGAGATGAGCCTGAGCAGCCAAATTCCTGAAGGAAACTTAGTTTGAGACCAGTGTCTGTGTTTTGGGAGGTCAGACGGCTTCCCTTGGCACAAGGGTGGTGCCTCTTTGGACATCTCTGCAAGTTCAGTTCACCTCTGTGCTCCTTACCTCATCCTTCATCCAGGGAAGGCAGGGAAGGGAACAGCCTAAAACTCTGCAGCACCTCCGKCTTTAACAGGCATTTTGTCAAGTCTGGGGCAGTTCTCACCTTTTCACGCTTTTCTTTCTCACTGTTCTCATCCAGCAGAATCTCGAACATCTTCTGCACCCGCATGTCGGTGGAGAACTGAATGCGCAGCTGTACCAACACAGGAAGCGAGAGAGGCAGAAAATCTAGGGGCAATCTTCCTATATCRCTCCAAGGAAACCACAGACCTCAAAAACTGCAGGCAATCCAGGCTGCCCAACAAAACAGGCTTCAACAGTTGTATCACCCATCTCCAAGACCCAGGACCTGGCTGCCACACTTAAATGAACCATTGAATCCAATCCTTAGATTTACATGCTTGAGGCAGGAGACTTCCAGTTAGCAGGGCCTATTTATCACTTTCTGCTATTAAAGAGTGTTCAGTATGAGCAATAATCTTTTGGTGTATCCCAGAGGAAGATTTTCCTCACGTCCCACACCTGCTTTTCTGGTCTGCAGCATTTACCTTCTCCTGGATGTCAGCTCCCAGTCGCCTCAGGGTCTCCTGGAAGTTTTTGTTGCGAGGCTCCATGGTGGCACATTTCTGAGCATCTTTGAATGCTTGGTCCAACTTGCCCAACTTTTCCAGAGCCTGGCTGCGCCGGAACAAGGCTTTGATATCCGAAGCATTGATATCAATAGCTAGGSAAGTGATTCAAGAGAGAAGCTATCAGAGTTTGCTTCCTGAGAGTTTTCTGTGTACATCGTTATTTGATTCACAACAGATACTGTTCCTTGGGACACGGCTGTCAGTTTGGACCCCCTGGCTTTGGGCACCCATGTCCCTGGAGCACAACCWCCGCAAGCCTGCAGCACTGGAAGCCTCTCACCTGCAATGGCCAGTATCAGCTTTAWACTTTAACGAGAACAGATGCACAAAGGCAGAGAAAAAATGGTATCAAAGCAGCAGCTTGCAGAGATCATTAGGAGCATCCAAGTCACTGCATCTCTCTCTACTGTGAGCCTAAGAGGGAACAATATTGGGCTTTCAGGCCTCCAAGCCCCTCGTGGGCACCTAATTCACCTTTCCTCCTTCTCCCCTCCAAGTTTGCTCACAGGTTGGTTAAAACAGGCTCAGCAAGATCCAACGCGAGGAGCTTTCGTGAGACTGCTTTTGATTGACTGTGTGTGTTTGTGTGTGTGCGTGCATGCTGCTTTCCCTTGTCCCAGCATCCTGCACCAGTCTTGCTGGGGAGAGGCTCTGAGAGCAACATCATTTGTCCTTACGTTTGGAAGGACAAGCCCTTTACTCAGTTCTTTGTGAACACTGCATGTTCAGGTTGCTGTTAACATATAAGCAAGCAAATCCATAGGTGAATCGTGTACAAATGCCAAGCTGTACAGAGTGCACTGCGGCCAGTGCAAGCATGCAATCATTGCATTKTCTCCATTAATTCCCTGTGGCCTCTGAGCAAGTTCACGCCGTTTGGAGCAAAYGCACCCAGCAACGCAGCTCATCCCTGCAAAGGGTCCCCCCTTACCTCGAGACGCGTCCGAGGCTGCCTTGCCATATTCCTCCTGTGGGACGGGGAAGGAAGAGAGTAAGTCATTAGCAGGGCAGCCAATTAGCAGGATGCATCCACACTACTGTTGCACCTTCTGACCTCTCCGCTTCCACAGCCCAACACTCCGAGAACCAAAACGTAACACGCTTTCTCAGGAGCACACAAGTGATCCGAAATGCTCCAGCGGGTGCCCAGGGAGCCGAGAGGGATTTACTRCAGGTGCAATAAACTTTTCCCGCCAACATTTGCACCCCGCTGCGGGAGCCCCGCGCTCACCTTCTTCAGGAAACACGCTGCCCTGTTCCTGTAYAGCACGGCCTGCAGCGCTCTGTCCTTGTTGAGCTTCAGAGCCTGCGTGTAGCTCTGCACGGCCCTCTCGTAGTCGCTGGCCTGGAAGTATTTATTGCCTTCCTCTTTCAGCTGGATGGGATCCTCCATCTGGGGAGCAGAGGGRGAAGGATGCAAATTTTAGCTTGCCTGGGAGTATTAAGGAAAAYGTCCCCTTAGGCAAATACCGTCTTCAGCTCAAGCAGCACTCCGGCCTCGACATATCATTAATACATGTCAATAAAAGCAGCTTACCAGGCTGAAGGCTCCAAAAAACCAAGGCCCAAATTGCTYCTCGAAGCTGTGACTTCTCCCAAGTTTTTCCCAGCGTTGCAGATCYTCTGCGCTCAATAAATAACACTTAATAAAAGGMAAAATCCCGAGTTTAACCAGCCAGSCGAGCCCCGGCGGGTGTGGGCAGCTGGGGAGAGCGCGTGTCCCTCGCCTCCCGCTCCAAGTTTGGGCAGGACCCGGCAGCTCCTGGGGCCCGTCAGCGTCACCTGTCACCGCCGCCTGTCCCCACCTCTTACACGTCGTGTCCCAGCAGGGCTGCGCGCCAGGGCACCCACCACCCCGTCCGCTTTGGGGGCACCTGCCCATGGGAAACCTGCCCCTGCCACTGAGTCAAGGGTGCCGATGGAGCAGCACAGGGCAGGAAAGGGGGGTCATGCCAAAAAACACCCCCAAATGGGATAGTTGACCCCCGGCCCCGTGCTCAGAGCCTTTTCCTGTTCTATTTAAGGCAGCAGGAGACAGCTGAGCTGCTGGAGCAAGTGGCCCCGTGCTGGCAGCCGCGGCAGCACCCAGCACCTTCCAGAAGGCGCCGGGACCCAAAGCCCACGGCGTGTCCCGTGCTGCCTCCTGCCCCGCTCACGGCAGCCTCACACAGAGCTCCGGAGCAGAGCACGGCAGCCCACTGCTGCGATGAGAGCCTCGGGTCTCAATACGAGCAACAAAGGCTAGAGGAGAGCACTGCTGAACCCCCTCAGTGCAGAACTCCCCCTCTCAAAGCTGCCTGTTTTTCAGGCCACGGAGCATCAGGAGTTCTGCTTTGCTGCCTGTTCCCCCCAGCGCACGGCTCCTGAGCGCGGCTGCTRGTGTCCTGGCTACGAAACACGCTCGAGAACAGCACAGGGAACCCCGGGGGTGGGAACCACGGACCCAGGGCAGCAGAAGCAGGTTTGCATTGCCAAGCTCTGCCAGACCWCGTGCATCCATGCCGGGGCCCTGCTGAGAGAAGAAATAGATTATGTTGAAAGGAAAAAAAACCCCGAAGTTTACAGGAGGGCGATAACAGCAGTTGCACAGCACCGATGCACAGGGAAAAATCCGAGAGGCCTTACTAGGAAAAGCAAAAAGCAGTTTTACTTTTTTCCTAGGAGAWTTATTGCTTGGGGTACAGAGAGAGCAGCAGCCTTCCCATAGGGAAATCCAGCTTGAAGGAGGTGCTCCTGCCCAGGCAGCGCTGGGAATGACCATATCGCGACATTTCCTCTAGGGACATCAAAGGAGAAAAGAGCAAGAGGGAGCAGCTGCTTGGGTGTTTATAGGGCACGTYTGTCGCCTGCGCTGGGTGGGGTTCTGCTCCCTCGCCCCGCCCCGCCGCGCTTTTTAAGGCGGTTTTGGGCGTTTTGGCGCTTTCGGGCGGGTTTCCGCCGCTAGAGGGGGCCGCGCGCGGCGGGAAGGGGCGGCCGGCGGCCATGGCGCTGCTGCGGGCCGGGCTCTGCGCCGGCCTCACGGCCGAGATGGCGCCGCCGCTCCGCGCCAGCGGCCTCCGCACGGGTGAGGGGCCGGGGCGGCCTGCGGGGACGGGGCTCTGCGAGACTAGGTCTAAAGCGGAGAGAGTCAGACCGTTTATCGGCGTTAAATGGAGCTTTCAGGTGGAAAATCCGTGGGTGCAAAAGCTGAGGGTGTTGCCCTCTTCTTTTTCTTCATAAAAATAGCTTCTTGMTGTTTTTTTAAACCTATAATATACTTGAAAAGCCCTAAATCCTTGAAGCAGCTCTGAGGCAGGAATGGAGTGGCTGTTCTCTCTCTTTTCTGTGTTTCTTTSCCTTTTTTGTGTGTGTCCCTGGCGGGCACTCTGGGTCCTTAGCCCCTCGCGATGGCTGCTGGTGCCTGGCAGGACCGGGCTGCCTTGGGGGACCTCGGCCAGCCAAGGGCCCCGTGCAGCCCCTGAGCAGTTAGGGGTGTCTTGTACTAGCCTGGCTCTGGCGATGTCTGCAGTCGAGGTGCTGGTTTCCTTGGCCCAGGAACATTTTACGTATTAGTGTGTAAAGGCAGAGTTTGTCCTTGGTCATAGGGTGGTGCTCCTAGCAGGAGGGGCATTCTCTTTGGTATTTGTGGTCTCCCAAAGCTTGGCTTCCCGATTCTCCGCCCTTGTGTCTCTGCAGTGGTGGACTTCGTCTCCTCAGACCTGGAGGACGTTGCACAGAAGTGTTCCCTGTCTTACAAGGTAAAGGCAAACTCCTGGTGCTGTTGTGTTAGCCTGGGAGCTGTTCGGCTCTGGGTTTGGATGGACTCGTCCGTGGGGACCTTCTCTTGGAGCAGCTGTTGGTGGCTGCGGTTCAGCCTGCAGGATGCTCTCTATCCTCTGACTGTCCTCTGTGTCACAGGCTTCTTTGCTTGGCTCTGTGGTAACCAGCCTTGTGCTGAGTGTTCAGGGTCTGAGGAGTGTACTGAAGAGGTCAAGCTGTGATGAGGACTGTGCTATCAGCACCCTGAATTGACTGAGCGTGCGGCCCACATTTGCCCRGGGCAAAGGAGACCTTTTCTTTGCTGTCCCTGTGCCAGCCTAGCTCAAGGCTCCCTCAGCCTGCCTTTCACACAGCTCTTTGCCTGCCAGGCCCTGGTCGCAGTGAGGCGTGTGCTCCTGGCCCAGTTCTCAGCCTTCCCYGCCAATGGAGCAGACCTCTATGAGGAGCTCAAGAGCTCCACAGCCATCCTGTCCACGGGCATCCCCAGGTGGGTACATTGCACGGGCAGCTCTGGCCATGGGAAGCTCTCTGCGGAAAGTCCAGGCTTTGGGTGTCACCATGGTGGTGGGATGAAATGGGATGGAGTAGAGTGGACCTGGGGCATTGCAGGAAGTGCTCTGTTGTAGTAGTGCTCTTGCTCCCCTGTGGAGCTGTTGCAACTTTCCTGCCCGTGGTCCYATTCTCTTCTCTGTCTCAAAGCCCTCTTTTTAATAGTAGGGTGAGAATAGAAGTGTTTATTCCGTGTGGCTTTCCTGAGCTGTGGCTGCAGACCCAGCCAGTTTGTGCCCCTTCAGGGAAGGGCATTGCTGTCACTCTTCTGAAATGGGAATCAGTCAATGTGTGTGACTGAGGCTAGACAACATGTTCCCTTCAGCATTTCTTTAGAGCTCCAGAGATGTGGGTTATGGGTCTGGGAGGTGAGGTGAGTGATGGTGGTCCTAACTGTCTAAATCAGTCATAAAAATAAGACTGTGCAGAGAAATTCAGTGTCTTCAAACCTCCAGAGCCCYCAGATCATGGTTCTCTGGTACTGTTCTCTTACCTGCCATACTGCAGATCTGCTGCTGCTCTCCAAAATGTGCAGAGGGGAGGAGAGGGAAGGGGAAGGTCTGAGGCACTTCTCTGTGGTTGGAGAGGGACCTGTAGGGACAAATATGCAGGGATTGCTGCTTTGCAATGCCCTTGCCTTTCTCACTGGAGGTGTCTAGATAACCCCACCTGTTTATTCAACCCTTAGCTTGGACAAACTGCTAGATTCTGGGCTGTACACAGGAGAAGTGACAGAGATCATGGGAGCACCTGGCAGTGGAAAGACTCAGGTGAGTGGGACTGGTAGAGGTAAAAGCAAAGCACTGTGGAAAACAGGCTGTGGGCAAACGCTGGCCTTGTTTCTTTGATTGGCCTTCAGCTTTTTCCAGAGCATGGGATAGCCCTGGCATGAGCTTCTGCTGGTCCTGCTTGGTGTGGGATCATCAGGAGGACCTGCAGCTGGTGCCAGGAAGACTGTGGGAGCTCCTTATCCCCCTTGGGAAGCCAGTGTGTGTAGGACCAACGTCCAACCCTGCCTCTCCTAGGTGTGCCTCAGCATTGCAGCCAGGGTGTCTCTTGGCCTCAAGCAACAAGTCCTGTTTCTTGACTCCACGGGGGGATTCACAGCCTCCCGCCTCCACCAGATGCTTCAAGCTGAGGCAGAGGATGAAGAAGAACAGGTGAGTTCACTGTGGAGCAGATCAGGCTGGTGCTTAGCAGCTAATGTTGGCCTTGCTAGGTGCTTGCCAGCCCCCAGAACCAGTTTCTCTAAGTCCCTTGGGCTCTTTTGGGTCCTCCCTTTTCCTCCTGTGACCTGGTGGGGTTGGGCTCAAGGTTAGGTGGCACTGAACTCTTTTTTTTTTTTTTTTTTTTTTTTTTTTCCCCCTCCCCCCCCCTGCAGAGAGCTCAGTGTAGTTGCCCAAACTGTCTCCTTGACCTCACTGTTTCAGTTCTTGCACTGAAATGGTGACAGCATTTGGTGAAAGTAAATGAGGCGGGGGCGGGGGGGAAAAGGATGCTTGTTCCTACAGCATGGTATAAATGCAAAGAGCTGTTAGCCTCCAGGGSCAGGGGGAATCTTGTGGAATCTACTTGTGGATCAGTAGAAAGGGGACAGCTGTGGTACTAGAATGTGTAGCTGTGGTGCAGATTCTGGAGGATGAGAGGCCTTTGGTGAAGTTTTTGGTTTTTGTTTTTCTTGCTGCAGCTGGAGGCTCTGCAGAGGGTTCAGGTGGCCCGAGTGTTCAACATCTATGAAATGCTGGGAGCCTTGCAGGAGCTTCGGGACAGCCTTTCCCAGGAGGTAGGACCAAGGCTCTGGGTCTTTCTCTCTCTTTTCCCTTTGACTGTCTGGAACAGCAAGAGAGGCAGCAGACCCTGGACTTGTGTGTGCAGTGATTTATACTGGGTCTGATATAAAGCTGTTTATATAGTGTTACCCTCTGTGGCATGTGGTGCCTTTTTCCTTCAGGTTATGAGCTGCATGGGGCCTCTCAAGGTGGTGCTGATTGACTCGGTTTCAGCTGTGATTTACCCACTGCTGGGAGGCAAACAGTCAGAGGGTGAGTGTGCTGTGGAAGTGGTAACACAAGGTTACACCTTAAGAGGGTAACACCAGAGCACTGCTGCTGGTTCTGTGGATCTGCAGCGAGGTTACAGACCTTCTGCTCTTACTGAAGAGCATTTTCCTGTGTGACCTGATATTTGGAGCAGGGGCAGGCTTGACACAGGTGTGATTATTCTAGCTTTTCTTTTGTAATTAGCAAAAGGGGAGTCTGCCTTTAATATTACTGTGAAAATCYAAACAGACTTTTGCATTGCAGGCTCAGGTCAATGGCCTGAAACCTGTCAGGATACAGAGGAGGCACTGAGCTGCATTTGCTCACTGAGTAAATTATCTGTTTACAGTGCCTCAGGTGAAAAATATGTCAGCAACAAAGATGCATGGCTTCCCTAGGCTATTCCTGCCAAAAAAAAAAATTTATAAATTGGGAGGAGCTCTCTGCTAAGCATCATCTGCCTTGGATGTGGTCTTGTGAGCTTAGGGGACTGCTCCCTCTGTGTTGATTCTACCAAACTGAAAAATATCCCTCTTGCTGCAGGCCTGGCCCTCATGATGCAGCTGGCCAGGGAGCTGAAGATGCTGGCCAGGGAGTTCAGCCTTGCAGTTGTGGTGAGTGTTACTGTGCCCTACCCCTTGGGTGCTGCTGTGTGCCCTGCTTGAGGAGTCCTGCAGTGGTTTTGGAGCACCTGTGGGTGCTCATACAGCTGAGACCTTGCAGARCTCTATTCCCATGTCTGGTTGCTGATGTAACTGCTGCTCTGCAGCCACAGATTTCCTGTTCCAGCAACCAAGGAGCAAGAGCAAGGCTGGTTGGCTTTTTTTTTGCTTTTATTGCTGTCTGCAGCCAGCAAGTCATTTGCTTGATTGAGCAAGGTAGAGCTAAGTACAAACACACCAAAAGACTGCTTGTATTTATTTTTGATATAGCACCAGCTGTAGATTTACATATCATTTAGGGGGCTGGCTAGCTGTCTAAATAGCCTCTTATTTAGTTACTTTGGAGTTAGCTGCAAAGCACTCCATTGTATGGAAAGGGATGGGGATTGGAAAGCTATGCTATGTGYTCCAGCTCTTGGATGAGCAATTACATTAGCTTTGTTGCATCCCAGAGAGGATGCTGTGACCACAATGCCCTTAAATTGTAAGAGCCACAAGGGAAAAAGCATGTGCTGAACCTGGTACTGGAAGGCACTGGGCCAGCCCTGCCCTCTGCTGTTCTGAGTTGCAATAAAGCAACAGGGAAGGTTGCTTGAGGTTCAGAGTTAAACTTGGCAGGAGGCATTAGCACTGGAAATCACTGCAGGAGTGAGCAAGCTTGGCATGAACCTTTGTGCTTCCTGCCTCTGCTAAGGTCCTGCAAACTAAAGAGGTGACTTTGTCAAGGAGAAGCTTGCCTTGCTCTGCTTGTGTTTAGCAACTAGTTAGGAAATGTTTGGTTTTATATATATGCATGTGTGGTGTGGCTGAGTTGTGTTTACAAGGGTGGCATGACTGTGCTCTGGGGGGCAGGAAGGAGAGGAAAAAGGTTTGCAGAAGCAGCAGATTGTGGCTGTTATCTCCCAATGATCTCTGGTCTGTTACTTTGAGTGGCACAGTTTTCCCTGGGTGCTAATAATTATGTTTGTGCTGCAGGTGACTAACCAGGTGACAAGGGATGGTGGTGCTGGCCCCTTGAAGCCAGCCCTTGGCCGCTCCTGGAGCTTTGTACCCAGCACCCGTGTGCTCCTGGAGAGCAAAGAGGTGGCCTGGGAGAAGGGCAGCACACAGCGCATTGCCTCCCTTGCAAAATCGCCCCGGCAGGTGAGACCAGCCCTTTTGACAATGGGGAAGAAGCTGTGGGGAAGGTGACTTGGACCTRGACTCAGACTGGAGGGAGGATGGAGGATACAGGTTCCTTGTGGTGCTAAGGCAGGATAAGCCTTGTCTGACCCTTTGCAATGGAAGAGGAGGAAATGCTACCTCGTTGTATTGTRTTCTGTGCAAGGGAAGAGCATCTGTTCCTAACAGCCTGAGCTTATATTTTTAGGTATGTTAAATGAGCGGCACTGCTTGCAATCTAGGTCACCATGTTCATCTTGCTGGTCTTAATCTCTCCTGATTGCATATGGACAGCAAAGACCCTGTGGTGTTCACTTCATCGCCTGCATAGGTGACATTGACTTTGACTTGAATTCTGCCTGYGTGTTGGGGCAGCTCTGCATAAACYAGCATCCGGGCTAGTAGCCTGTTCTGCATCCTGATTTAAAGGGCTTTGGATGTGGCTGCATGCTGGGCAATGAAACACGTTCTGGATGTGTTAAATTGTGTATCTGGGGACATCTAAGAGCAAGATGTTCTTTCTCTGCTAAATTGCATTCTCTATTTGTATCCTTGTGTGTTCAGCAGGCCTAGTTAAAATTAGGGCAGCAGCAGAAATCCTTAATGGGATGTAATCAGGGATTTTTTTTCTTGCCTCTGAGGCAGGCAATGAAGCAATAGCAATGTATGGGCTTGCTTTGAGATTTCCAGCAGCTTGTGCTTAAATTCCTATCTCTCTTTACAGCCAACAGGGATCCARGTGGAGCTGGATATTGGGAGTAGTGATGTACAAGACAGGAGCCCAGCAACAACCACGTAGAGGCTCTGATGCAGGTGGAAAAGCAAATATCAAGGTCCAAGATAGTTACAAGATGAGTTTGCAAGCACACTGCAGGTTTCAAATGGACTCCATGGTCTASATGAGGTGAGGGGGAGATCCTGCAGCCCTGGAAGGACCACAGGGAAGAAACTGTTCTGTGCTGRGGAGAAAATGAATGTGGGGATCCCAGGTGTCCTTGCCCAGCATGTACAGCCTACTCGGTGGCAGTGTTGCCAGTGCTGGTGCAAGCTAGTCTCCCATCATTGCAAGGTGTTAGAATGGGACCATCTGACATCTCACTGTGCAAACCTGAGACTCCMTGGGGGTACTTTGGTTTCCTCCATAACTTGCTGCTTTATCAATGCCCTGATGTTACTTGGACATCCCACAGGAGTCTYGGGTAAGGAAAAGTATGCTGTTGCAGTTGTCAAGAGCTGGAATTGAATTAATGGCTTCTACTGTTATCTTAATTAAACTTTTTAAGGGCAGTGTTGTCTTTATYTGTTTATTCCCTAGTAGGACAGCAGTGGGACAGGCTGCTGCTGAGAATGATCAAACATACAATTATGCCCTAACCTTCTCCACTGCTTTTCCACTTCTCCCCAGTAGCACTGCTGGGGGCCTGTTGGCCATTGTCAGTATTTCAGTGGCCAACTCGGTTACAGAGTTGGGAGCTCCTGCCTGTGCTTGGAGGGGAAGGAGAGGGGGCGAAACAGCTGCTGCTTGTGGAGCAGAGATAGGTCCAGAYGCTTGTGCTCTGCAAGATGCATGAAAATTTGGCAAGGGAGCCCAGTTAGGGCTTGCACTTGCTGAGGCTGCTGTGTGTTGTGGCTGCTGGGACTGCTCTTACTCTAGGTTTCCAGAGGGCAGCACTAAGTGGCTTTTTGTGTCTCCATCAGAGCTGTGCTCCTTGCAAACTGGCTCTGTCAATTAGCAGCCTGGTAGGTCACYCCTGATGGGGCCACTCAGTGCCCTGTGCAGGTGGCTGTGGGAAAGACCAAGCTCCTGGCATTTCCTTGTCTTGCAGTAGAACCTGCTAGCACAACTTGWGACATGTCATTGAACAATTTCCAGTAAAAATACATTTATTTTAAAACTCATCTATTTATTTGCATTTCTGGGAGTCCCAGGCTGCTGAAGAAGGGTGAGAGCCTGGTTTAGCCCTGGGAAATGTCAGCTTGTCTGCAGGGGCTGGGGAGGGAGGAGGTTTCCTGCCCCTCCTGGGCAGCTGTGCTGGGGCTGGCTGCYGTGAACAGAAAATGCAGCTTGTTCTGGCTCTTGAAAAAGCTGCAAGCGAAGACCTGAAATCTCCAACTGTGCTGCAGGTTTCTCACTGCYGGAGGTTCCTGTTCTAGGGGTAGAGCTGCTCCTGAGGGAAGCATTGACTCAGGAAAAGCCAAATATAAAGGATGTTACTTGAGCAGAAGAGGTTTTCTCACTATCCCATTCCTGTAGCTAGCACATAAAGAGGAAGTGGCTGCTTTGAACTGAGTCACAAATGGCTCAACATGAGCAGGGGCTGCCTGTGCTGCCGGCTCCTCTGCACAGACACTGTGGCTGCCTCCACGACCTGCTGTCTCTGAGACCCCTTTTCTCCTGGATTATCAAGAGCTTCCACGTGCTGGGAGTTTTAGGCTCTTCCGGCAAGAGCCGGCATGGGCTGGGGGGTGAGGGGACCTGGTGGAGCTGTTCTCGGCTTGGTTATCTATGAGCCCTGGTGTTTATAGCCCAGCTTCGGCGCCCAGTGCTGTCGCTAGCGGGACTCGAACCGGCGGGCGCGCAATCCGCGCTGCCTCTCGGCCTCGGGAGGGCGCCGCGAGGCCGCCGCGCCGCCAGGGGGCCG
>PTEX01000054.1:1848011-1915305 GCA_003342815.1 Eudromia elegans | reverse complement strand
TGAGAGCGCCGGGGGGGCGGCCGAGGGACTGCTCGGGGCTGAGAGGGGGGCGATGGCCGCCGTGGGGATTGAGGGGAGGGCTGGGGCTTGGGGGTGCCGGTGTTGGGGGGTGCAGAGAGGGCAGCCGGGCTGTGTTCAGGGAGTCAGGCAGTGATTTGGGAGTGTGGGAGGAAGCACAGGCTCAAGTGGGACCTTGAGGAGGCCTGGAGGGGCCTTGGAGGTTTGGGGGTTGGCTGACGCTGGAGGGCTCTGTGAGGCAGAGAGTGCTCTGCCCTGGAGAGGGGGTGTGGGGAGATGTGGGGGGAGCCCTGTGGGGTTTGGGGTGTGTGTGTGTGTGTGTGTGTGTGGAGGGATGTCCTGGGGGCCGCAGGTGCAGCCGCTTGGCTCTCATCAGGAGAGCTCGTTTGGAAGCGCTGCCTTCCCCTTGAGCCTTTTCTCGGGGCCGTGCGGAGCTGTAGGAGGTTGTTCTGCCCAAAAAACGGTGAGGACGGAGGGGCTCTGGGTGCGCGCCAGCCTCGGCTGTAGCTCTTTGCCTCCTTTGYTGTCTTTTATTCGTCTTTCATCATGTCCAAGGGGCTGTTTGTTTGATACGGTGGCAGTGTCCCTCGGGTGACATTTCCTTGGTGGAAAGGGCCCAAGCCATTTTCTTAATGAGTAACTTTGCGCCGGCTTTTGCGTCAAAATCAGAGACGTGAAAGAAAGTGAAAGGCGTAAKGGTGCCGCAGGAGGTGAGAGGAGTCACTTTGGAGTCGAGAAAAGCACCCGCGACGTTCCCGAGAACAGCTTGTTCCTGTAACTGGTCAAGGTGTTTCCTGCGGAGACGCTGTTGACACGTCGGCTGGTCGGCTCCTTACCAGGAGTTCGGGACCCGATTGCAGGTTGATAAATGTAAGTTCTCTGCGTCGAGAACGTGCGCATGGGCCAACCTGAGCCCGCGTGGGGCAGGTGCTCGTTGGCAAAATCCCTGAGGATGGACGTGTTGAACACCGTGAYGTGCACTAGGTGGGCTCTGCACCCCGTAGCTTTGCACTGCCTTAGCTGGTCAAACTAACTTAGATACTGTAAAGATAAGTGAAATATTAAAGCCTAGATAGGAATGGTTTAGTTTTATGGTTCTGGGGTTAAGGAATGCTCAGGGTAATGTTTAATTTGTGGAGACATTTAGGAATGTTTTGTTTGCGGTGTGTGTCGCTTCCTCCTCTCCACACAAACGGGGTCTCCCGTGGCTAGTGCTGTGGGGCTTGGCCCTTTTCTGTTCTTTCCATCCTGATTATACTATCAAGAAAGAACTAATATACTTAAGAAATTACAGATTTTCTGTTAATGGTGGTGGGAAGGAAGAACTGGATTCCTTTTTAGGGATCTTTGRTTTTGTAGTTGCTTTTGTGAGAACCGTTGGGTCTAACGAAACGAAGGAGTTTCCTTGGGCTGTTGTCCTTCTTGTTATGGGCGATTTTTGGGCAGATCCTGGAGTAGTGGGATGCTGGGGYTTCCAGGTCCCCTCAGCTGGCAGCAATAGGACTTTAATCTTGCCATGGGTGTTTGTGGATAAATGTTTAATTACTCAAGTTTCAGTGGAAATCAAATACTTTTAAAGCTCTTGTTTACATACTGCGTCTGGTTGTGGGGCAGTAAAAGCAGGCTGGCTTCCAGCAAGGGTTAGCCTTCCCGCCTGGAAGGTACTTGCAGCTGGGCTGGGAGGGCTCCAGATGAAATGGGAGCAGAATGCAACACTATCCAGCGAGAGCGGGAAGCAGCAGTGTCTGTGTGGTGGTCTGCTAGGTGGGCACGTTTGTGGCTGACACCTTTTTACTGCAGGCTTTCGGTTTTCTCTTTATTTCTTGTTACTGCAGCCCTTTCAGTATGCTAAAAAGGGGGTGCAGGGTGTATAAGTGTGTGACTCAGGCTTCACTTCTGCAACTTTGCACTGTGGTTTGTTGTTTATAACAAATTACTGACTTTAATGTTAAACTTGTTCAGCTCTTCAATCACTCTAAAGGCCAATTTGAGCCAAATGTACAGTACAGAGGGATGCTAAAGCCTGTGCTTAGACCCTGAACCAGCTGCTTCTTGGAGGAAGAGCACGAGCAGGTTTCCACACAGCTCCCCACAGCTGGGACCGACCCGTGCCTCGCTGGGCTGTGCGGGAGGCAGGATGTGCAGGTAGAAAAGGGCCGTCTGACCCAGTACTGCAACTTCTGGCCTTGGGTCTGCTCTGGTGAAACGCTGTCCTGATCTCGTGTGTGTTACTCTCACCATAACACACTGAGGAAAGCTTATGTCTATWTACGTTCTGTCTACCTTGCTGTCTCTTACAGGAGTAGTGTGTTTTCTAATGCATCCAGAATGTTCTCATGRCCTCTTTCCTAAAGCCTTAGACTAATCCTGACAGATGTAGAGCCTGTTCTGAAGATGAGAGGTTAGACTGGAAGAGGGACATGTGCCTATGGACTAAGACCACAGTGCTCAAGAATGAAACTCGAGATACGGATTCAACATTTTGCTGCAACAAACAATGTTTGCATCTCCTGCTCCCAAAGATATTCCAGTCACTAGCCTCCTGAAATTACCTCTGTCCTCCGCTGCGTCATGCTTATTTTCCTCCACTTCCCACGGAGTATCATTATGAGAAGTCAGAAATTAGTACTCAGAAATTCTGTGACTGCAGAGCACTTTGCAGGGGTGCAGAAGCWCAATCCCCCTTTCACGGATGGGGAAAACCAAAGAGCGGGAGAACTGTGCCACGTGCTGACAGCGGAAATGGAAGGGACCCTGTGTTCAGAGCGGCCTCCTCTCCTTGGTTACTGAGTCTTTAAGGGACTCTGCAAGTCTCTGTAAGTGCTGCTTTCCTTAAAAGCAGGGAATGAGTCTTTTGGATCAATAACTCTACTTTTTCCTATTGGTACCTCCATAGGTTTTCATTCCGTTTCTTCTGAATGGAGAGATGGCTCATCCTTCCAGCTTCTGAAAACCTTCTTGGCTCTCTCAACTTATTTTCATGTTAGGGACTTTCAAGTCTTTAGAAAGAACTCTTGCCTTCCAAGACACTGTTTATTCTTCATGAATTCTTCACATGAATTGCTCTTGAGGTTTTCACTTTACTCCAATATATCAATTATACTTCTGTATGTAATAGAACCATCTTCTGGCTCCTATGCCTAATAATTTTTGAATAGGAATTTTGATATTATATTTCAGTGTAGACTAAAATATTAATGCCATTTAGACTCTATTTTTTTTGTTTGTTTGCGGCGCCTTTAGGTGGAGGTTGAGATGTTTTTAAATGGGCCAAATTAAAATTATCTCTTTTGAGAACAGCTTGTCACATCATAACCACTGTTGCAGGAGGATTACTCCTTTGGGCATTATAGGTATTATTAGAAGTTACACCAGGACAATTTCACATTGCAGTGTCACAAGTAGCACAGTTTAATCTACACTTAACTGCGCTTGCTGTGCAAGTGAGTTTTTATTGGTCTGGCTTGCCCTGAGACGTGGCTGGAACTTACATACTGCTGCTTCTCGCTGGTGTCGGTGCCCTGCTCAAAGGCAGTCACTGCTGGCACCCATGAGCAAGGTCCGTGTTTCATTCGCCTGGCTATGTCTGGGGGTTGCTACAATCCCTCAAATTAACAATTCCTTGTGAGCATATCTACGTGTTTGAGGACATAATGGGCCTGGTTGCATCAGGCAGTTGTCTCTCTCCCTCTGGCCCTGTTGGTGCTCATGGTGCTTTGCCAAGCTGCAGTCCTATGGGGCTGGGGAGCGGAGGRAGCTGCAGCCACGTCACCCTGCCATGGGGTAGCTCCTGTTGCTGGGTTTGCTCTCTCCTGCTTTGGATTCAGTTTATACTTTTCTTAAAATGGAGCTTTATTCATCAAACAGAGGAGGGGTTTTTTTAATACGTACTAGGATTTTATCATTTAGAAGACAAACAGGCCCTTGGTTTCCTAAGCAAGTTTTTAAAAAGAGTAAATTAATTGTTAAAGAAAGAGAAAAGGTTTCTCTGTTCAGGTTAACAAAATAATTTTTCTTATTGAATCCTTGAAGCGCTTCCTACATGTGCCTCGTATTCGCGGCTAGCGGCAGAGACGGATGAAATGTCGAGCTTGATAGATGKCTGGAGCTGTTTTTTGGTGGTTAAACAATAATGAAACTGTTAGATGCTTGCTGGGAAACAGTGCTCTCTGTGTGTGGACTTCGTCCTGGAGAAAGTTTCCATTGTTCCCAGGAAGGAATATTTCTCCAATGCAGCTTCTGTGGCTGGTCACACAGCTGTCTAAATTACTGGCTGTCTTGAGGCCATTGCACAAGCATTACCCCCAATAGTTTGGAAACAGTTTATTTTTCRGTTTCCAAATAAAGTGTAGATTTCGAGGTCCCTTTTGACCCTATAATCAAAAAACTCGAAGTTGGAGATGCTGTTTATATGGTGACTGATTTATGTGCTTGGAGTTTCCGAGCGCAGGTTTCTTCACGTCGGAGGCTGCGGGTTGCATAATTCCCACCGCAYGTTTCTCAAATTGAACGGCTTATCAGTTATTGCTTGTGATCACGGACCTCCTTGTAAGGTTAGCCAGCTTCTAGCCTGGGCAGATTGTTGTTGCATATATATATATAAAAATATATATATAAAATATATATAAATATATATTTTTTTTTGTGCCCAGGGCTCTGGTGAGATGAGTGAGATCTCATCTTGTCAAAGAACCTGTGTCACAGGGGCTGCTCTCCTGCCGGAAGGAAGGGGACAGGGAGTTGATGCAGGCAGTTGAAGAAAACAAAACCACCGACCTCACCCTTCTGTTAACAAACTTCCTCTTGCTTTCCTTTTCGGTTGTTATTTATATCTCCTGCTTCGCTTACTCGATGAGGCATCGCAGGCTGCAATGGAAACAACCAAGTCAATAAGGTGGCTGCCATTCTATGTGAGGTCAGGAGCTCCTGGAAGGATTTAAAGCCGAGTGCTTGGCTTGCGGCAGAGCTTCACAGGTGAATTAGGGTGCTCACAAAATGTACACAGAGAGAGATGGAATTCAAAGCACTAGTGAATGGCTACTTCTATATAGCAAATGATGCATTTTAAACAAAGCACTAGCTAGATTTCTTCTTAGCTGSCAACATCTGCTTTGTGAGACATCTTAGATTTGCAGGCAACTTTATCTGACGGTGCATATGTTCTATATGGTTCAATACCATCTCTGAACTCTTTAGCGAGTGCAAAGCTACTTAAAGATTTTCGGAACATGCCTATTTCAGAGATGATTAGATAACATATTTAATACAGTTTCASCCTTTTAATTTCAGTTCCACTTTTCCTGTGCTAAATGTCGTTATTTGTATCACATTTTCAAACGTGTTCTTCTGCACATAATGAAACCTTTTCATGCCCCAGAGTGTAGGCTGAACTCGAGCCTAATTAATGAAAGGCTTCACTTTGTCCCAGTCAAGTAAGCTGATAGCACTTGGAATGAGCCCTGTMTATTCAGCAGGATTTTTTTTTTTAAGCAGTGTTCTGGTAAAAAACAAAGTAACTCGGTAAGATGCTGTTATGGAAATTCAAGGTTGTTTTTACTTATGGATGTGACGCCTAATAACAAAAGCCTAAGGCTACCGTGGTCTTTGATGAGTGCAAATATGAATGTAACTTGTAATGCAAATCCATATTTTCTAGAAGTTCCCATAATAAAACCAAATGTACAGAAAAGGATATACATTTTTATTACCTACTGCATATTTGACTGATCAGCTTTAGTCCCCAGTTATGCAGGAAATAACACAAAATTATGTAGCAAGTGTTCAACAAGTGTACAACATTGACAATCCTAAGTTTTCTTTAAAAAAGCTATTATTTGATAGCATGGCACCCTCTTAAGATGTTATGGATGCATATATTTTATTAATAACTTATTCCTTAATAACATTTATCTTAATTATAGTTTATTTCTTTTGGATCTGAGCACAGAAAAAAAATATTTTGAGGCTTAAAAAGTGTTCTCCATGTTCAAAGGCCATGTGAAAGTACAAGAAAGCACAATATCCGTTCCCAGCTTCTATGCTAGTTGACATATTTTTTGTAATGCCCCGACACCAGTCTCACATGAAAAGCTTTGCTGTCATTTTACAAAGCAAGCAAACCTAGAATGGRGGAGAGGGAAAGCCCTTTTCTTACAGCTGAAGAAGCAAAAATAAAATTCAGCAATGCCTTGTGCTGCAAAGGAACAAGGAAGGAAGGAAAAAAGGGGAAAAAAACCCCAAAACAAATTAAGAAAAAACAAAACAACCAGAKTTATTGGTTTATGAAACCCAATGATTTCTGGAGCACTGACTCATGATGTTTGAATGCTTGGGCTTGCCAAAAGCTGCGGACTGAAATGCAAAGCCAGTCTGCTTGTTGGCTTGGGCCATATATGGGAAATTTCCTCTCCGTGGCATAGGTATGGAATCTGTGAGATGCTCGTCCTTAGACACCATCTGAAGCTTTCTTTACCTCGTATCCTCTCAGTCTTATGAACAGTGTTTAATCAGGTCAGATCCAATTCTTGTTTCRTATTTGGCAGTCATGACTTTTTGCTTTCATTGACATAAAACATATATTCCAGTGATTTCAGGTGAACTGTGACCAAGAGCAGCGTGCTSAGTTGTGCCTCTCTTGGCTTATTGCATGGATGCTTCATACAAAATTTTTATGTTCTGCYAAGCTATATGTAGAGAGTCCACACAATAAGGAAAATGAGTCTTCTTTTTTTTTTTTGTATATTTGTATTTTGGTTGCATAAGGCAGAAATATTTCCTTCTTTAGAGAGGTTTCCATCAGTTACGTTGGAAATGTATGGCAGAGTTACTGAAGAGTTTTCTTTAGTTTACTTTTCAACTTGGTACCCAAAAATACTGGACTATATGGTTAGTGTTTTTGTTATTTTGTATGGTTATTGTTGTTGTTTTTTACTTTCCCCTTTGAAACCCAAGTTTTCAAGCTGTAGCATTTATGGGTTACTAATCCTTAAATTCCTGTAGAGACTGAAACTGGAGGAAGAGGAGAGAACAGAAACAACAGAAAAATGGCACTGGTAAAGTTGGGAAGTGAGAATCTTTGAGCTCTAGAAATAAGTATGTTTTACTGTAGATAGTTTGGGAACTGGGCTTTTCCACCACATCCGTCTTAGGAATGTTCAGAAGCAATTCATGACAAGTTCTGCGTGATAAGGCGTGAACCTTCCCCTGCTTCCCAAGCCCTAGCTGCAAAACTGTAGGTAAGCAAGATTGAATTGCAACTGCTTCAGTGCTAAATTGGATATGTTTTAGYCCTAAACTACTATCTTGTATTTATGGAAATGCTCTAAGAAAAACACCTTCAAAGTCTTTCTCAAACTTTCACCTGTAATAGCTTACCACAAATGAGGGTGGGGTGTTTTTCTTCGTCTACAGATGAGATGACTAAGCCATAAGTGAACTGACTTTTCAATTCCAATATTCTCTGCTGTCTCAGGAATAAAATTAGTACCCAGGTTTGCTGCTGCTCAGTGCCCAGTATCCTGCACCCACCTTTCTTTCACTACTGACCGACTTAAAAGCATTTCTGCAGCTTGAGAACAGAATTTCCAGAATGTTTTAAGTGGGATGAGAGTGAGTACATGCCTACTGACATGGAGAGTTTGCAGCTGCATGTTTTTCTGTTTCAGCATCTAGCTTGGATTTGAATTAAGGTTATTTTGGAATAAACATGGCTAAGGAATGAGTTTGCACTGTTTGTACATGTTATAATGTGCCTAAATTAGGCATGTTTAGCCTCGCCAAGTGAAAGAGCCTTTTTTTAGGTTATAGATGAACAGGTCAGAGTTTGCGTACCAATCTACACACATTTCAAAGGATTTTTAAAGTAATTCTTAATGCTGATATAGTACAACCTCCACTAGAAGCTCAGCTATTGGGTGAATAATGCTGTTAGTCTTGCTGTTTTGCTTATCATTGTCCATATTTTGAGCACAGCTGCTTCAGACAGAGTACCTCATCTCTCCTAATCCTTGTACATGTGCTTGGTGTATCAGGTGCAATAAGGAGTTTCTGTGCATCAACTATTACATCGTTGCAATTCACATGTTGCTTACTGTGTTTTTGCTCTGCTTCCATAGATTCAGAATAAGATTTTTATAAGCTAGAGGGGATATTACTTGGGTGCTGCTTCTGTTTCTCAGTTCAGCTGCCTACGTACATTTATATTTCATTCCAAGGATTAACTGTTGATGAATATGTGATTTATTCAGCTGGAGAGAAACCTGCTGTCGTAATGGCACAAGATGTGCAGCTGTCATCACAGGCCTCTTGGGCCAAGGATTTCAACAGAAATAGCTTGATCTTTTTCTATCTGAAATGGGAACTGTGGTGATATGATGAAAATGCAACCTGAAATGCTTACCTCAAGTGAAACTATCCTGTTCCTCTGCCTGCCTTCTGCAGCTTACTGTATTCCTCAGTTTAGGATAGGAATCCCAATAAAGCYGTCCAACAGGGATGAACATTTTAGTTTTTGAAAGCTGGGATGATTCAAAGCTGYGAAGCTCCTTTGGCTTGTTTATAGTTCAATGCAGAAGTTCATACAGTGCTCTGCAGAGCAGCAGAAACTTAACTGAGTGAGTTTATATTATGGCTAATGTAGGATTTGCAGAAGGGAGCAAGGTATTTGTCGTGTGAGGAGGAGGACTCCTGAGAAGATCAGATTATGGCTTTGGAAACTGTTTCTGGCTTTCAGGTGGGCACAGATTCAACTGTCCTCACCCAGTTACTGCCACAGTGCAGTGGGTTTGGTGGGATTTGAGAAACCTGGAGAGGGTGGAGTGAGGATCTCCCTTGAATAGAGCTAGGTTAGGGAAGTGATGCATTTATTCAAAATTTCAGGTTTTCTTTTAGTAGTTCATTGCTATATACTGCAATTAMAATTTTAGCAGCTACCCACTGCTTGAAAAAATCAGCCGTCTGTAAATAAAGCCAAGTATGACTGCAATGATGTGAATGAACAGTGAAAACATTTCAGCACGCAAGCCAGCATCGGCCTTTTTCCCATAATGAAAAGCAGAGGTTGAACTGGTATGCAATAATCTAGGAGATCTGGACTGTTGTTTGCTGAACTTTTGACAGAGAGCTTCCATTTTGTCTGATGGTTTGTGGAAGGGGGACAAAGAAGAGACACACACGTGTACCCACCAAACGTGATAGGAAGGTGGGAACAGTGACAAAGTTAAGTACTTTGGTATCCTACTTCTCCAGAGTTTTCTTCTTACTAACTTGGCTTATGCTATATATTACAGCCGACTCAATTCTGCCTTGGTGATATGAAATACAAGGGTAAGAGAGCTCCTGAGTTTTTGTTTTTCGGCACAGCAGGAGAGAGGAAGGGAGAGATATGGGACGAAGCAATTAAAATAGACAGGGTAAAGTAAATAATGGTCTAAAACTAGTCACATGATTTCATTAATCACYGAGATTTCGTATTGTTTGTTAACTTGCTGAAAGATCATCACTGTGTTGCAAAAGAAAAAGCAGATTTTGGTAGAATTTCCCTCCTGGCAGATGTGTAGAGATGTAATTATAATTGCGAGAAGAACTTTTTGTCTAAATATTTCTCAATAGATAAAGTGCAATTATGGGTTGAAATAAACAGTTTATACTGAAATAGCATGCACCCCGGGTGCCCAGTTCCTTATAAAACAAAACAACATTTCCAAGCTGCTCATGTTGAAGGGAATACAAGCTTGTTGCTCCCAGTGCTGAATAGGTGGAAGAAAGTGGGTGAACACTGAGGCTGCAATTGAGGTGCAAGTGAGAGTTTGCTTCTGACCTGGGAATTAACTTCCGTGCCGTGTTGCACAATCACGTGGCTTTGAAAGCATTTTCTCAGTTTTAAAACAAAAACTGCAGACCTGCAGCTTCAAAGCGGTGCTTGAAGCTTGGATCCCTTGTGCTTGGCCAGCACTGAGGGGAATTCACTGAGCCTGGGTGCTTTTGCTGAGGATCTGCTGCYGCGTCTCCTAACAAACTGACCATTAGCTTCAGCTTCAGAAAGCAGCTGGCCTGCAGCTTATGTGTGACTTAGTGTGCTGRTAAACACTGAGGAAGCTCTGAAATGATCTTGGAGTGCTCCTTGGTTTTTTTTTTCTTGTTTCAGTAATTTGAGCTGATATTCTCATTTTTTCTCTCTTTTTTTTTTTAATCAGTCCTCCCTTGGGCTTAAGATGCAGTTGGTTTATGCCATTGTAAGAMATTTACAGCAGTATAGAAAGGCCTCTGTTTGCATGCCGGTACACTATAACTAGGGGAATTACTGTGGTATTTTTATTTCTCTTGGAAGCAGCAATAATTCAACACGATAGCGTGTTGCATCTCAGTGAAGTTGTGTGTGGTTGTCTCTGTTCGAGCTGCCTGGCCGCRCTCCAGCTTCTCCCCGCTCGCCTTTGCACTCTGCCCCGACTGGCCGTGCTGTTTACTTTCTGCTCCGTGGTAAATGGATGTCACTTCCTTGATTAAAATGCTGGTGCGCGGCCAAATTCTCTTCCTTTGGGCTCACTAGGAGCAGCACCTAGTGCGCGCACGGGCTCCCCGCTCGCCGTGTGCCGCACTCCGGCGTCCTGCTCCTGGCGGGCACATGCAACGGGCCGCGTCTTCCGCTCGCAGAGGCTTTGGAAGTTGTTGCTGAGGTGKCGGAGCGCGGAGCTGAGTCGTGCTGCATTAAACAGGATCCACGGATGGGCACGCGGAGAGCGCGGAAGCGAATCTGCGAGCCGGGAGCCTCCGGTGGGCCGTGGTGAAGGGCTAGGCCGTGGCCACGGGGTGCCAGCACCGGGCTTCCCGTTCCAGCAGGAGCAGCCGCTGGGTGTGAGGATACAGATGTGGTGCTCGGCTGCCAGCCCAGCTGTGCCTGGCGACCTCCCCCTCTCTGCATGCAAAAGCCTCASCAGACGCCACAGAAACTACCCTGGACTCCCTGTTTTGAGCTAAGTCGGCGCAGACCAACCCGAATGTCCTCTCCTCTACTTTTGTAGCTGGGCAGCGTCTCCTGAAAACCTGCCGAAACATCAAAGCTGCTGCTCAGACTGGTGAGCRAGTGTGTATTTGTGTTCATGAAAATTACTCTGTTGCATACTTCAGATGGGAAATGTCTAGGTGTTTTGCAGGCATAGAGCAAAACAAGATGAAGTGTCTCCTTCCTCTTGAAACAAAATTGTCTTCTCTCCTTCCCTTGAATCTTCATGTCCCTGGCTATAATATAGACCTGATATTTATGTATTTTTGCAAAATGGGTGTGATATCACCTTGGGCACGTGTGAACTGGTAACCTTTGCTGATGAATACAATTTTTAAAAAAGTACTATGTTCAAGCTAGCAGCTGTATGCAGTGAATGAGACATGCAAGCCTTGCAAGAGCTACCCAGGGTTGGTTCCCACTCTGGGTTTTCCTTTGCTTTATATTAGTTCAGACATCAGCTCTGCAGATGTCACGCTCACACTGACAACCTCCCTCCTTCCCTTGTGCTTTCTGTTTTGGGCTTGATGCTTACTTCTCTACCTGACATCTACCCCCTCCATTTCGCATAATTTGGGTTTGTGTGCCTTTGGCACAGGGCTGTAGAATAATACTTAAAGAATAAATGTAATTTTAGCAGATCATGCCAGAGCACAGATATCAAGTAAATACTAATTTTTGACCAAGTAGAGAATTCAGTTTGTGAGTCCTGGGTTGCTGGTGGAAGTAATTTTAGCAAGGCATTTCTTATCTGTGCAGATTTGCTATAAAAAGTAATTTGTAACAATAGACAACAGTGTAGTGGTACTAATGAGGCACCAGGATGATTAACTGATTAAATACTTAAGCCATTGTAAAACAGCATTCATGAAAATGAGGTCTGATGGTTTTTGCAGGGGATGCAGCRTGGAATAATACTTGTGAAAAGTGCTGTAGCCAGATGTGAATGTTTAAAACCATATTGGCTTTTTGAATAGATTTCAGTGCTGTAATTACTAAGATGTCAGAAAGTACTGGTTTTGTGAAAACCGTTGGTCTCTACCTCATTAAGTTCATGTGAGAACAGTGTGTTACAGTGAATTGCTGTTGTGGAGACCGGTGGTGGTGGAGATGGCTCTTGTTATATATGGATTATTGTATAGGGCTCATTACTTGACACATATAGACCTCGCTATGTTTTGCAGCTCCCTAGTATGCAGCAAAGAAGGAAGGGATGGTGGGGAGACATGGAGAAAGAGTCCCCTCCTGAAAGCCTCTGAGAAACAGGAGAAGGTGCCTCTGGGCTGCAGGTATTTTATGAAATGTGGGGAGAATGTGGCCATAGACGACGGCTTCTCGGTGACTACTAAAACAACCAGGAGCTTGGTGGTTCTGGGAGYGACCGGAAAAGCAGCTCAGTGTGGAGCCAGCTGCTCACTAGGAGCTGATAGGGATAATGAACCAACGTTGTTGTTGGAAAGCACGCTCTAGCAAAGCTACTGCTTTTCTTGCACCTCCCTCCCTTTTTGGCACCCTTCCTCGCTGGCAGTAGCCTCAAGGGTCAGCAGCCCTGGCTTCTCGTTGTCTGAAGAACTCTCAGTAGGAGTAGGAATACTTGTTGCTTTTGTCTCTCGTCATGTGGGAGCAAAATCAGCTGCCCGTGGGAGCTCAATTGCTTTTGATCCSTTGAATTCAAGATTCTCCTTGGACCTTCTGCAGCCCCCCCAGTTCCTCAGCAGTCATCAAAAGGAGAGGCCAGGCACGGTCACTGACAGCTTTTATTGCATTGAGTCAAAAACTCAAAAGATTGAGAAATGCCTTTCCCTTGCTTTGGATCCTTACTGTTGGCTGCTTTAGGAAAATAAAATATTTATTTTCAAACGTAGCTCAAAGTTTTACTCTGCAGCCAAAGCTTATCCTTGGGCAGAAATAAACCCAAGTATGTGTAATAAATCCTGTATATGTAGACATTGGGCTCTGGTCACGGCATTAAAATGTTTTATCTGTAGGAAGAGTCTGGGTTGAAAATAATATATATAAATGAAGACAGAAAGCATAAAAATCCAGGCTTGCAGTATTATTACACTCCAGTAGTGTATGGAGGAAAAGACTTCAACATTTCTGATGCTTCTTCCAGAATGAAATCATGCTTGTGAGTTGGTACAAAACTAATGGTAATGTATAGAGCATATTAATGAACAGCTGGAGAAGTGAAATTTGCTCTTCTGCTCAAAAACCAGAGCATTCACAACTCCAGATTGCAAATCCCACAGTCCTGGTGCACCTGGGTGCTAGCATCGCTGTGCCCACAGAGCGGCACAAGCAGCTCGCTGCCTCTTCCGATACTTGCTGGGTGTCTTCTGGCCTTTCCTTAAAGAAAGGTAAAGAAACCAAAACTGTTTTGCTCCTGCCCTCTCCTCCCCTAGTAATAAACCCAGYGCGATGACGGCCAGGTGGGCAGATGTGCTTGCAGATTGAGATTTTGGTGTCTTTGATCTGCCTGTGTCTCCACCTGTGGCAGAGTTCCCCTCCCTCTGCTCTTGCTGGTGCTCCAAGCACGGCGTGCGATCAGGGTTCAGGACGGGTATTGCTTGCTTGCCGGGCACTGCCAGCTCAGTGACTTTCTGCTTCCCAGAAACACCCTCTCCTGCAGCTGCGTGGTTGGTTCCCGCTGGCAACTGTGTGAGAATATACTAAGAATAACCCAGAGTGCTGGAATCAGTAGCACCTGTAATGTCAGTCATGTCACCAGCTCGGTGTCTCTTACCCAAGATGACATTTGAGAATTCCTGAGGATGATGATGGTAACTTCTCCAGAGCAGCGTGTTAATGCTGGTCAGGTAACTGTAAGGGTTCCCTGAGGCATGGCAGAGAAGGAGCTCTTCCCATGGGAAGCCTGAGGCAGGGCAGGAATCTGTCACTACAGGCAGTGGAGGACTCCCACCATGCAAAACAGCCCGTCATTGCCCCTCRGCTGTGATACTCAAACTTCACCCTGGGATTCTGCTGCCGCCAGCCCTTTCCCTCTGGCAGTGTTTTCCTCAGGCCTCTAGATAATACCTTATGGRGCAAAGGAAAAATCTACCTTGAAACAGCTGCTAAATCTTGGCYGAATTTCTTGTTTTCTTCTCGGAGGGGCTGCAGGCAGAAAAAGAGAAGTTTTAGGAGCATCTTAAACCTCCGTCAAATCTGCTCAGTAACACGGCAGCCAGTTAGTAAAGCTGCAGCAGCGTTTTAAGCTCTTGTATGTCAGCCCATGGCACTGTCCCTGCTATGAGCTGAGCAGTTGGTTTTCATCCMCTGTGGTCTCCTGGCAGTTGCAAAGAGCAACCTACTAAGCTGGGGTGATGTGGGCCCCTCAATGCCCAGCGTGGTGGCATTTGGAGCGTTAGTGGGAACATCTGGGTGATGTGGGCTCCTCGATGCCCAGAGTGGTGGCATTTGGAGCATTAGTGGGAACATCCATGAGCTCTTGTTGCGGTGCGGATGTATGGAGCTGCAGCTGGAAGGGTTCGGGCTGGCACGATGGCCTTGGGCATCTTGCGCTGTTCCTGGGGAGAGTCCCAGCTTGGGGAAGGGCTGGCAATGCTGCACCGGGCACGTGGGGTGGCTGCTCGCGGTGCAGGACAGAGCTCGGGAGGAACCCGCCAGCCTCCCGGGACACTGATTCACAGCAAAGCAAAAGCAGCCCAGGTCTGTACAGTACCRAGCTCTGCACTAGGCAGCTTTTCCCTTTGTCAAAGTACATCCTGCACTGGGCAGACTCTGACTTGAACTGGTATAGCTCTGAATGCAGAGGCCCTTAACTGACTCAGCCCTGGTGTAGGTTAGTGTCACATAGGTTAGACCTGTGTTGTGCTGGGCTGTCACGTTTCTGTGTGCTCCTTTCTTAATGGGAGCTAGCTGGAGAAAAGCAATACAGCTAAGAGGACAGCCTTGGCTCTTGTTTGTTTATGGAAGTTTCCCTCTGGGCTTTCTTAGACTAGCAGGATTCATGTTTGTCTGAAACAGTATCTGAGCCTTTTGTCAACCCTGTATTTATTTTCCTAGAAGTAAAGCAAGGGTAGAATTTAAGATGAACACCGAACTCCATCTTCCTTCATCCCTCTTTGTGCCCTTCCCCGTGTTTTTCWTCCCAGTGTTTGACATGCTGCAGTGTTTCAGAGAGAATTAGCRGGCTGTCTTTTCAGGAAAACAAGGTTTGGGGGCAGCCTGCAGTGTTTGTATATTCTGTTATCGTGGGTGGCCTTCGGTTCGCAGGAGTCCTTGGAACCGCAGAGCGCCTGGACGCGCTGTCCCCCCGCGGAGCCCACGGGCACTCGCTCCCCTCGGCAGAGCCTTGTGTTTGGGCTTGCGGTCCCTAGGAGCAAATCGAACCTCCAAACAGCGTGGATTAAAATGAAATGCAGTTATTATTATTTTTTTAATAGATGTGTTAACTTGTGAGGGGAATTAATTGCTTGGGAATCAATGTGCAGAAGGAAAAAGCGTAATTATTTATGTATGACATTACAGGATGTCTTTGATTGCAGTTCGAGTGACTGTTATTTCTGTGGAGGGGARCACTGCTCTCTGGGTGTTTATCAAATGGTAATTACCTCTGCTTTCACAGGGGCAGTGCTGGAGCATGGGAAATTAAATGCTGGGCTAAGACACTGCAGCTATTTCATTAGTACTTCCAGGCTCCAGATCCCTATGTGTYAGGAAGAGCTTGTAATGGTTTTGTTATTTATGCTTATTTATGGTTATAAATAATAACTGCATTTAAGCTTGTAATCATCTGCGACCAGCTTTTGTACATGGAGATGGAGCACACATCCGAGTTCGTCGGGACCTGGAGGGCTTTGCCGCCCTGCTCGGCAGTGAGTGTCCACAGCAGCCCTGTGCAGAGGGAACCTGTTCTKGCCAAGGGAGCCTGCTATCTAACCCAGCCAGGGAGCAGCCCCACAACTTGCTTGTTATGGCTGAGGGCAGCTCAAATGATGTGGGAGGATGTTGGCCAAGGTGCCTGCAAGAGCTTGCGCCGGCACTTGGTGCGTGCGTGGGCAGCAGGGATGGAGGACTCACAGGACAAATTCAGCCCTGGGATTTTCAGTGTTTGATGGTGTCAGCGCTTGATAATTTTCATATCTTAGGCTACCCATAATGTGTCGTGCTGTTGTGCACTGTCTGTGCCTTTGGTGACCCCCTCTTTCGTCTCGTGGCTGGGACACCKTCTCCTCCGATCCAAGTGCCGGAGCGCAGCAGCCACCCGGCCCGGGCAGCGCTGGTACAAGGGCTGCTGCTCCCTCGTTACTGTACAGCAGTGCACGGTGCTCCCTCTACGATATTGCACAGTGAACATCTGTTCCATGACAAATGGGTTATCTGTCACAGATCTGTCCATTTTTCACTTAACCACTGAAACCTGCTGAGCCCGCAGGCCAGCCCTGGGTGCACGGCCCATTGTGGCCTGGGGGAGCGTGTGGCCTCTGCAGTGACAGCAGGAGCTTTGACAAGCCAGATCCAGCACGGCTTTGAAAGGATTAAAGATACTGCTAAAGCTACAGAGATTGGAATGGCACCAAACTGCAAAAGCTTCCCACTTCATCAGCCCAATAGAGTTAACTGAGCACAGCCTTTTTTTTTTTTTTTTAAAAAAAAAAAGAAAGCAGTGTGTTGGTATATTTATTATAGCAGCTACCCTTTAGGGCTCAAAGCAGTCCCTTCCCTTGAGAATCCAGATTTTACAATAGCAACATTTCCTGAGGGGAATGAAGCATCTGTAGAGCTGAAGAAGACCCTTGAATTCCAGAGTTCTAGAAAACRGAGGAGTTGCTGAGCACCGTCATTGACGGAGCAGACTTTAAGATGTAAAAGAAACCTAGATCAGGAGCTGCAATGTGAATGCAGAAATGCAGAGAGGGCAATTTGTATTCTGTTTACCAGCAAGTGATGACACATGGTGTGTGCTCTGGAAGCAGAATGTCCAGATGAATTCAGATTTCTTTGTAAACTCCCAAGCGCAAGTTTGTAGCAYGGTGTTGTTCTGGAATATTTTTGCATGGGTGGTCTTAGAAGATTGCAAAACTCTGCATTTCACAGTGGGTCATTAGGATTGCAGGTGAGTGTATGTATCCTGTTACTTGTTCTGCAAGAAAACAAAGATTTTCTTTTTTGTCATATGCAGTTGCTTACCCAAAGAAATTAGTGGAAGTTAATATTTGATTTTTCTTAAGTTAGTAAAACTTACTTGCTGTGCAATGTTTTAGCCTTCTACTGCTGCAAATTCGCTTGAGACATGGCATATTAAATCAGGAGTGGCACTGCTGTCCTTGACTTSTGTTTATAGATCTGTAGCTTTATCTTTTTATAAAGGGATTTGGAATAAAATTGCAGAATATCCACCTGTGATGTTGCTGTTGATTTCATTTAAGTAAGATGTATGAGATGTAATTTGAGCTTGTTATCTTTYCGGATCCACATAAAACTCTGTATTATGATTTATATGGAATAGTGACAGCCTATTWCAGCCAACTTGGTTACAGAGGCTCCAACAGCTGACTGGAATATAAATTTAATCTTACCCTCCAAGATCTGCAGTAACAACCRTCCTGCAACTACATGTATCCTTTCTCGCCAAAGGCTTTTAGTGTTGTCCTGGACATGTGGTTTTTGTGCATGATTGTGAGCTAGGAAAAATCCATTCTTATCACAACTGTCAAAAGAGAATTGATGGTGGGAAACTTAAATATGCATTTKATGCCTTGTTCTCGTGGGTAGCTGGCAGGTTGCTTCCCGTGTCCTGCTCGTAACCCATTTTTTCTCCTATTCTTCCCCCAGTTACTATGTGGGCAAGCTGCTGCAACTGGTTCTGCCTGGATGGCTCGCCCGAGGAGATGCAGCCGCAGCCGCAGCAGGGAGCCCGTGCYCAGGCCTACTCCAACCCCGGCTACAGCTCCTACCCGTCGCCCACGGCCCCCGAGCAGAGCTGCAAGGCGTGCGGGACGCGCTTCGACGGCCTCGCCACCAAGGTGGGTCCCAGCCCTGGCCTCGGCCCCGCTGCGTGCCGGCTGCCCCCGCACGAGTTGCGGAAAGCCAATTTGACGAGAAACACGCGCCCCGTAAAGCCCCAGAGTTGAGGCTGGATCGTATGGAAAAAGGCAGCTTGTCTGTGCATTGACTCATTCTTTTGCAATTAGCAGACATAATTTAAGATAACTGGAAATGTGGAAGTTCGCCTTCAGTAGACTTGGCTTTCCCAGGCCCTGAATGAAGAATGCCAAGCTGCTTGTAATCACTTCAAGGAGCATTAACTTGAACATTAGTTTTTAATTTGTTATTTTAAAAAGGCTAATGTCCTTTTTTTCCTTTCTTTTATTTAAGTAGTGGCAACAAGCCTGTGCCTCCAGTGAAAGATGAAAGATGTGCCTATATTTTTATATCCAAACTATAGCTGTTCAGGCTAAAAAGCCGTGTAAGGTTATGGGATGGGGCTTTAATTGCTGAAGCTCTGTGCCAAGGGGAGGAAAACAGAACAAAAAAAGACTAACCCCATTTTATCTTGTTTGTAAACTTCATTTTTGAGCRTATAGTTGCCAAAATGATTGTTGCCATGAGGTTTTTAATTAGACTGCAAACCCTGGCATGGGAAATTATTTAAACATGGGAGTCCCCCATGATGCTTTGAGATAAGTGTTTTAGTGAAGAAAGCTGATTAGAGTCCAAACTGCTGCTTAACAAGTGCCTGATCCATACAGCGTGCTGCTAACGGGAAGCTAATGAATGAGGATAAAAGCTTTTGATCTGGAGAAACAAATCTTCTAAAAAGCTCTAGTGGGGTATCTTTTTATGATTCTGCTTCAAAAAAAGGTATAAAGCTTTTACAGTGAATGGGAAAACATCTCAAAAAAATTGATTTTGCAGATTGATTCTGCAAGTAGTGTTATCCTTTGAAAAGGAAGATATTCAGGCAGTAAAGGCCACTGTTGTGGTATCAGCGCTACAGTTGTTGTCCTACAGGCCCTACTATCCTCTAAAATACATGTTCTAATAGCAGCTGCCATCAAAGCAGTGTGTTGTGTGCCACTCAACAGCACCTTTCCAGGTGCTGATAAACAGGGTCCCACGCGTGCCGGGTGAGGCTCTGGTCAGCACGCGGTGCACTGGTGGARCTGCACTGGCTGTTGGGGGTATTTCTGGCCCCAGCAGCTTCCCTGCTTTCCTGCTGGAGTTGACAGTCTCTGTAACTGGGGCAACAGAGTACAATGTGTGTCTGTGTCTTGGCTGCTCCCATTCAGAGCAGACTATCAATGAAAATGAGGTTGAGATTTATCTACTCTACTGTGAAGGGGGTTTCTAAACCACAGGCCTATGCTCCCTTCTCCCACCACGGCTCCTGAGCCTTTCCCTCTGGGACCGGAGGGCTACAGCCCGTCCTGCAGATCCTGATCTCCAGGGAGGAAATTGAGATCAAGGGTGGTACATGCAACTCGCTTGTAAAACGGCTTTCAACCATTTGTGTTGAAATTTCATTTCAACCAATTCAGCGTTTTAATTCCTGAATTTAATTCTGTCGATGTAAACTCATAGACATATGAAATCTCACTTTGCTGTAATGAAAGAAAAAACCTGTATTTTATCCCAGGAGAGGCAATTCCTCAGAACCGTAGGGTCCAGTTAATATTTTTACCAAAATACTCGTATAATCTTAATAGGTAAAAACTAATTCCTTCCACACAGGAGACCTGATGAATAACTTAGATTGCTTTTAAAAAAKATAAAAATAAAGCAGAATGGTGGTTTCTAATGTACTGCACCCTTTATTACAGCTATATTTTGATTTCCATGCTGCATGGCACTYGCTGAAAGCACTGGGACAGGGGACATTTGAATGGAGCATGGACTTACAAGGTGCCTTGAAATAACTGCAGGAGCATTTTTGAAGGATATAAAATTAGTTATGGTAGCAAAAATAATATTTATTTTTTCCTCTTAGCTACCTTTTCTGATCTTGGTTTTCTGTWGCAAACAGGTTCCACAACGTCTTTTAGTTTAAAGCAAGCACTCTTCATTTTCCTCCCTGCTTTTAGAAAGTTGTGGCGGGCGATTCTGGGGACATGTAATGTTATTTCTTCCCCATTTTCTGATTTAGTTCCTCAAATTGGCTGACATTTTCAGGAAGATGCTATTCTTTGCATACTTACAGAAACAGCTCTTGACAAGCTAGAGTATAAGATTAAAAAACAAAATCAAAAAATAAGTCAAAAAGAACCCAAAATAATCATCACCAACAGTAGCTGTAGTGAAGGTATTCCTTAATTTTATCCTTATCCAAGTGTATCGGAGCCTAATCCTGGTATCTGTGGTGTTTGAGCTGTCAGAACAAACAACCAGGGACGTCCTAAGACCGATTTCTGAGTTGAAATATCAAAGCGCTTGTGTTTGATGACCCTGTGATTATGCTGCCACTTAGAAGGAGCAAGTGTCATTTAAAAGAGGCCTGAGTCCTGGTGACAGGCTTTAACTTACAGTAAYGTTTAAAACGGATTGTGCTGCAAAGAATCTTGTCTTCAGTCGTGGCCCTCACAGAGAGTTCAACAAACATAGGAAAAGATATGAAGGCTGCTTAAAACTGAGATGCAGCAAGTGGCGCCTGTGCTTGTGTCAATACGTGGTACTCAGCTGCAGACAGGGGTTTTTTTCTCTGAAGATAACTYCTAGAGCTGGACTGATAAGCAAGAGACACACTTATTTTTATTTTGGCTCCTCAAGTGTATCATTTGATAATAAGGTAGACTCCTGTGTTTTTGCTGTTAATTGMTTGCAAAAAGTGTGTTGAATAAGGTAGCCCTTGTTCAGGGCTCACTTGCGTTGTGCTCCCTGAACACTTGAGCGCTTCAGCTTGGGATTCTCTGGGTAGAAGATTCTTTGCTGTCCCCTTTAGGGCCAACCTGGCAGTCTCCAGAGCCTGGGGATTTTTTTTTTTTCTCCGTTTTCCTCTGGAGTAAAACTACGTTTTTTTCCCCCACTTCTGATAGCTTGGCTGTCAGGAGGATGCTCATTGAGAGAGGGAGGGGGTTCTGATCACCTCGTGTGACCTGAATGCACCCATGAGTGCCTGGATGGAGAGGCCCTTGCTCCACGTGCATGTGGCTCTGCCCCAGTGGGTTTTCAGTTAACTGCATTTCTCAGATATTTTAGAGTCAAAATTAGTCAACTATTAATGTTTTTTATAATGACCAAGTTGAGGAAGTTTTTTTACAAAATTGGACAGACTGTTGAGATTGCCCTTCCTGTTATGGTTTGTGGTCGATAAATGTTGCTTTTACTTGGTGAGCCCAGAAATAAAGAGGAATTTCGAGATGAGCCTCCAAGCTTGCAAGACCAGAGAAATGCTCTCCTCCTAAAATGCTTTGGTGTTGGACCCTTTCCAAGGTCTCCCAGTATGAGGCTATTACAAGTCTACAGCTGAAGTTTGTRAGTTAGAACTGCAAGAGGTGCATGGGGCAAAGGGGCTGCCAGGTTGTCGAGGGCTTGAAAGGCTCTCCTGTAAACACACAGTGTCCTCTCGTCTTTCAGAGTGTGAGAAACTTCTGCTTTTTTTCAAAATGTTCTTCTATCACCAGAAGCAATTCAYGAAACAACTTTTTTTCAGTCTGTTTTATATTTATTGCTTCTCCAAGTCTGTGTATGTAATTCTCCTTGCGTAGCTGTAAAGGCTCAGGATGTTCAGGGCATCTCACAAATATTATTTCTCTAGTCCAAGCAGATGTRGAAATAAAGAGTAATAGCGGTAAAACATCCGGTCCAGAACTCTGGTGATGCAAGGTTACTGTTACTAACCAGTCTTTCTGAAATGCGTTTTTGGTTTTGCTCCAGTTCCTACTGGAATGTGCAAACATATATGCACAAACTCTTTCAGAGTAGTAATATAAAAAAAAAAAAAAAAAAAATTTCTGCTGAGTCATTCCTGAGGTGACTGTTTTAGGGTAAAAATAATGTGTGCTACCTGGATTAGAAGGGAAGTGAATGTCTGTAGGAGGCTGTCAGTGCATCTCCCTGTTTTGTAGAGAAATTGTCTTCCCTAAGACTGTTAATGAGCAATTTTCACCAGCAATGAAATAATCCAGTTCTTCTCTCCCTCAGGACTTTTTTAATGGTCCGTAATGTGGCTGTTCAGCTGCTATTCCTATTGGAAAATGCAGAATTTGACTTTCCTAAGTGTTAAACAGTCAAGTTTCTACAGAAGTCAACATAAACTGTGAGTGCTTGGAACTTCTGAAAATCAAGCCCTGCGTGTTGGTATCAGAACAGCATAAAAATAGAGATCTTAAACAACTGAACTTGTTTAAAAAGCTTTCCAGATTATCTGGGGCCTTTTATTTCCAAAACTTCCAACACTTTCTGTCTAGCACCTAACTGGAACACAGCGTGCGTATTATTTTATAAAATAAGCTGACTATTTTTGCTGCATAAATACAGTGAGGAATTCTTTGAAGTCTGTCTGGCATTGTAGACCTTGTTGTTTTCTTTCCCTCTTATGGTGAGAAATCAAGCTTGGTTTAGTGATTGCAGCAAATTTTAAGAAAAGAAAACAGGTATGGGGTATTGCTTTTAGCAAGCAGTCAACTTTATTGAATCAAGAGATGCTCATAAGTKTTTCCCTCCAATGCCAGAGCTTTCTTAATGGACAGAACGTCATTTCATTGCTTTGTAGAGCAAGGCACAGCTAACTCTGATTTACCTACAGAGTCTGCTGCCTCGCAGWTATCTCTTGATTTCAGTTTGGATTTAAACTGGTCCAAAATAAGCTTCAGGAAGCTCACRTCTTGTGAGGGAATTATTTAACGATGTATTTTTTTTCATTCCAGGAGCTAGAGAGTCAGCGGTGCTTTTCTAACAGCTGTGAGGAATCTAGAGACCAGTTCATTGGACTAAGCCATCTYCTCATTAGGAGCATGCATAACATGCTTGACATTTTTTTCACAAATTAGAAGGGTTTGATTAAGCTTTAACATGGGTTATGACCTGTTTTGGCTTCTGGATGTTAATGGAGTACTACAGTCCTTGTGCACTTGTGTCTCCAGGCTTGGCACGTCCCTTTGATTCTGTTCCCTTCTCTTTACCAGCACGTCTGCTTGGACTGTAAAAAGAATTTTTGCACGTCCTGCTCGAGTCAGCCCGAAGGCGGTCCCCTTCTCTGCCACCTGTGTCAGCGTGTCCGAGCCACAGCTTTTCAGCGGGARGAGTTGATAAAGATGAAGGTGAAGGATCTGCGAGACTATTTGGCACTCCGTGACATTTCCACAGAGCTGTGTCGGGAAAAAGAGGACCTGGTATTTCTGATTCTTGGCCAGCAGCCCGTTATTACCCAAGAAGATCAGATACAAACCCCTTCTTTAAATAGCAGTGCCTCTGGACAGCAAGACTTTGTGATTCTCCCGCCRAGCAGCAGAGCGTCTTCTACCTCACGTGATGTGTCTCCACTGTCTGCAGAGCCCATCTCAAGTTCAGTAGCTCAGGAACATCCACAGGTGCAGTCTCTAGCTAGAAGCATCTTTTGCATATTCATTCATCCCTGTKTCTGGATTAACTGCTAAAATATTCTGGGAGGTTTTCCAAGTAGGAAATATTCCAGAAAGGTTTTACATTAAAGATTTCTGCTTCAAAATCATGGAGAGCTGCTGTGTAGAATAGCTGACAAAAATTCTCAGCTTCATTTTACACRTGGTCTTTCCAGTTTATTTGAATTTTGAAGTGAGGATCTTCCACTTTCTCTAAAGGACAATTTGGGAGGTAAATGAATTATTTTATGCTCTTTGTGTCGTGCTGACTCTAATGTGCCATTCTCACTTTCTGCACTAGTACAACTATTTTGGTGGGCAGGGCTGAATATACTGGATGCTTTGAGAAAAACAGCACTATTCTGAGGGCCTCTGGAATGTGTTTTATTTTCCAGTGGTCTGCTCCACACTTATCCCTGGCACTAGACATTTCTATGACTAATGGTTCATGTGGCACTTGACACCTGTGTCGATGCACAGATCTGTCTTGTTCCTTGATGTTAGTAACTTTCTGACAATTGCACGTAAATACCAGATGAAACAGATTTCTCTTGAATTCATGTGCAGCACAGCAAGCCTGCTTTAAGGTGATCTTGGATTTGAGACTGCTGGRAAAGAGGCCTGAGGGATTAGCGTGGGTTTTGGTGTCTTGCTCCTCAATCAATTGATGTCAAACCCCGGATTTGTTATTAGTMTTCAGTATATGCTTAACTCTGTGCTGTTCTGATGAACCTTGTCAGGGGCATTTGACTTTCATTATTTTTATTGACTTTGTTTTGTTTGTCTTTCTCCTGTTTGGCATGGGAAGTTGACACAATGTTCGATWTCTGCTCTCAGTCCTATTATTAAGTTAACAAGACTGTGGACCAGAGCACTGAACGTTTATCTTTTCCTGCCCTCACAGATGTACTAATGCAAAAACATTATTTGGGGGGACCTGGAGGTGGGATTAGTAGTATTTTTTACATATGATTAGACTGGYCTTTTTAGTGTTGAATGGATTTCTGGATATTACTGTCCCAATTTTTATCTCCACATTCAGCTCCACCATCCTCCTTTACTTCCCCATGATGCCTTTTCAGCTCCTTTTCTCAACTCCCATCACATCCTGCTACAGTTCAGGCTCCTTCATCATTATTGTCATTTTGCTTTGCAAGTATTAATGAGTCACTACTGCATTAACCAGTATGGTAACATTGCTCCCTCTTTATCAGTAGGGAAACCACCCAGGGGGCTAGGATTGCTCTGCAGTTCCTCTTGCTTTAAGTGCTCAGAGCATCTGCCCCTTCTCTTTCTACATCAGTTCCATCTTGAGTCAATACAGATTTGGTTTCCTTCTGATCCAGGCCTTGTAAAGCTCACAGGAGTGTCACACAGGAGCTTCCTGTGCAAGAACTTTATAGGGCTTAAACAGAGTGGGGCCTTAAAGGGTCAGATAGAATGCTTGAGTTTTAAGTAGCCTTTACCATGTTTAAAATTGATTTGCTTTTGTTAGCACCATGCAGGAAACATCTCCCACCAGCGTGCTTCACTTCTACCTTGTGCTGCAGCCCATCCTTACAACAGGCAGTGCTCGCGGTTATGCTCAACTTATCAAGCTAATTTCTGTCTGGACACACAGATATACACTGTTGGTGAAAGCTTTATTTCCTCTTTTAGGCAAATGGGTATGTACTTCCAAGCCAAGTCGATATGGCAGGAGTTGAGAATTCAGCAGAAGCATCAGCAGAGGAGGAGACACAGGTTTGTGTGTCCTAGAGTTAGACAGATGACATGGAATACGGGGCTGTATTTGCCACCACAGAATCATTGCTGTGGAGGGATGGGTGGCTAGAATGTAACTTTGCTGTATCCACCTGCACACCCAGCTGCCCCGTCTTTAGCATTGTGTTGTCCTCCACAYAAGAAAAAGCTAGTGTCACTTAGACCTTGTAATAATAAGAACGGTTTATTTCCATTGCAGGACTTGTTTCAGACAAATGAAGGGTTTCACACATATATACAACCAGACACTGAGTCCTGTTAGTGTGCATGTTGAATGTTGTTTTAAACTGTAGTCCTATGTATTGAGGGGCAAAAGTTCTTCCATCTTTGCTTCCTTTCAGTCTGTTGACTCRGAAGAAAACCTGGTGCAGGGGCGGAGGGCTTCTCTTTCTGACCTGACAAGCATTGGGGATATCGATGCGCTCACTGTGCGGCAGCTGAAGGAAATTCTTGCTCGCAACTTTGTCAACTACAAAGGCTGCTGTGAGAAGTGGGAGCTGCTGGAGCGRGTGACTCGCCTTTATAAGGAGAAAGACCTTCAACATCTAGGTAAGAAATTTAGCAAGCACCTATGTGGTTTCCAGGCTGTCCCTCAGAAACTGACAAGGGCAGAAGGAGATAACTTCTCCACATTTGTTTCTTGCAAGTGGGAAGGAGACTTAGGGGGTTTCAAGTTCTGCTACATATCCGAGCACTGCTGGAGTGGAAGTTTCTGAACTCTATTCACCACTATTTGTGCTTGTTTAACATGAGAGCATCGTGTTAACTCTGCAGAGCGACTTCTCTGTGGTAGCAACAAATGGGAACAACTGTGTGTCCTTCCTGCATGGCTGTGGCCCATCTCCCGGGCCACTGCATCACCCCTAGAGCAGCTGACGTGAGGCTGCAGCCAGGTGGTTGCAAGCACTCAAGTGAGCTCGGTGCTTGACGCACAGTACCTGGCAAAGAGAGCACGGAAATGCACGGGCATTTAACGTTTTCTCATTTCAAAGACAGGTTTCTTATCTCCAGCTAAAGCAGTGCTCTCTTATTAAACACTTCTCTGCAAGGTCTGTTGTCTACAAATATTAAAAGATTGAAGACAATCTCTTTAGTGTTATATTCTTCTTTCATTGTATTTTGTGCCTTTGACAACACTTTTTTCTTGAACACCGTTACCCCTTCTGCGCCTCTCAGGTGTGACTGTGTAAAACCACAGCGGGCACTGCGTGGCTTCCTAGAACTACTCTTGCACTGAGTAAAACTCAAAGYTGTCATATAAAATTGAGAAATCACTTTGGGTAATTGCTTGTCTTTGTGAAGTATTAAATATCTATGCCCAGTAAAAGACAAAGTCCATTATAGCTGAATGAATTAGCTTAATCAGAGAATCTGTTTCAGCCTCTGTTTTAGTTCAGTCATCTTGCTTCAAGGCTTTCATCTCCTACTTACTAATAAAGGTTGAGTATTTTTTTTCTCTTATTCTCACCAAATAATGCAACTTTCTTTGTTGCAGTTTCTGACACTGACGATCAAACTGGTAAGTGATATTCTTCATATTGCCTTGCTTGTCTCACTGTTAATAAGCTCAGTGCTACTTCTGTTTCCATGACACACAAAATATTGATGTAAAAACTAGAGCTTTTGGCTCAGTGCCACTTGATGGAGTAGATATACCTGCATAACTGTAGGCTCAGGGGACTTTTTCCAAATCACAGACTGTGCAATGATCTAATACTGATTCTAACACCATAGCAAAATCCTTTCTCTTAAGCCTGTCTCATCAAACTGTGGTCTCTTGTTTACCTAGGTGGTGCTGGGCTCCCTGGCGCAGAGGAGAACCTCTGCAAAATCTGCATGGACTCACCAATTGACTGTGTCCTGCTAGAGTGTGGCCACATGGTCACCTGCACCAAGTGCGGGAAGCGGATGAGTGAGTGTCCCATATGCAGGCAGTATGTGATACGAGCTGTCCATGTCTTTAAGTCCTAAGTGTCTGTAAGTAAGAACGGTGATGCCTTAAAGCCCCATCTGCTGTTAGAGAAATGGTCACAATTGCTGCAGATAGGTCAGAGACTAGCACAGGGACCTCCCAGGGAGCTGGAAGTTTATAGGCAGGGGGAGGAAAGGATGAAGTTTGAGAATTGCTCTTATTCCAGCCATGCTTGGCTCTGCCCTTCCCACTCTCGTGCTTTACACCACAGTGCCTGAACTCCCTGGAGCTTATTGGCAGCAGCAGAGGCCRAAATAATTAACAACATGCATTGTAGAATAACTTGATCCACTAGTGTTGGGGATAGAGAAATGCTTGGCTTTCCAGCACAGCGATCAGATTGTGAGGCTTCTCACTTCCTCTGGATAATAAACAAGGTGGACTGGGGTCTCAAAAAGTGACGTCGTCTTTTTTTTTTGCTGCTACTGAATTCTGATTTTGCTTCCCTCCTGTTATGTTTAGGCTACACACCCACCGATAACTTTACTGTCAAAGAATAAAGTTTTGCTGGGCTTGTTTTGGGCTTGCTTTTTCTTTTTGCAATTTAATTTTAGCTACTTATACTGGCAGGACAGGCAGACTTGCTGCTGTTACCCATATTCAGAATGAGTTTAATTCTAGCCTAGTGGCATTTTGGAGAAATGTATCATTTTATTTGAAGACAGGGTTTATACTGTTGAAAAATGTAAAGGGAGTTTGAGATTCTGTAGGACATACAGCCTTGCTTTGGGTAGAGGCTTCTTGTTTGTTTACATGCCAGCAAGAGGGAGGTTCCTAGTTTACTGCTGCTGGTTCCTTTAACTTCATAATATGTACCAGTAATTATTTAAAAACTGATCTGAATTCAGATGATTAAGAGCTGTGAATCTAAGACTCTAGTCTTTTAGAGGGTTAAGAATTCTGTTGCTACAATCATATTTAAGTGCAGGTAATTTTTTAGATTGGAAAGTCAAGGCTAAACACTTGAAGGAAAGCAGTGGCCAAACTTTCACTCCTTGCTCAGCCTATTGATTCAGGGAAGATGATCATCATTGCAGAGGCTTCTGTTTCCTAATCAGCTTCCCTCTTATCCTCTTTGCTCAATTTTACAGTCCTATTATATTAAGCCTGCTTATCAAAAACAATTTATTTTATGCTTGTGAGGGTGGATAAGAGACTCTCTGGTCTGGTATATGACAATCATGAACTYGTACAGCTGCTTCCTGAGCAGCATGCTGATTTGCAAGAGCCAAATTACAACTGACATTTTTCCCTTAGTGGCCTGCACGCATGCAGCCCGTGGCTGGGCACATACTGCTCAGTTGTGGAATTTTGATGCCTTAAGTTTTCAGCCACCATGGGCTGAACTCCCAAGTCCTTGGTGAAGTTGGGTGACTTCTGCTGCAGCTTTCCCCTTTAYGGGGTGGTGAGGACTTGGTGTTCAAATTGAATCTCTGCATGTGGTGTTGGGGGAGGAAGAGCCTAAATAATGTGTCCACTTCTAGCTTTTGCAGTAATGGAAGTGTAATTACAGAAATGATCACTAAAGCCATCTATTTTTGCAATAAATATAATGTAAGTTAACAACAAATTAAGCTTTTGTAGTCTTTAATGCACAACTGCAACTGGTATGGATGATCTCTACTCTGCAAGTGGGAAATAAAGAGAAAAAAGCATTTAAGATGGACACATCTGTCACTCAGAAGTTAAAGAACCTCAGCACTACTGAGGTACCTCTGAACTCCATGAAGAAGGGACAGCTGATGAGGTTTATTGAACTAAAACTTCCAAGTTTTGCCTCTTTTCTCCAAKTCAGGTTGTTCTCAAGAGTTACTGCTTAAAGTTTAACATCTTTCCGCAGGAGCAGAGYATTGATAGAATTCAGTGCATCATGTTAAAATAGCAACTGCCTACATGCAAATTTATGCCTTTCCTCTTAAAGAACTTCACAGGACTGTGCTGCAGAGGGTACAGGCAGAGGTACAAGAGGTAAAGGTGAAAACTTGCAAAGCTCGGGACTGCCTCTTGAGGCAACTCGCTGCGAGTGTGGAAGGGGGGTTGCAGAGGGGAGGTTATTCCCCTGTGGGCAGATCTACTTTTACTTGTAGAGGGTAGGTTTATTTTTGACAGCAGATTAACGAGTTGCAGATCAGTCTGAAATTTGAAGAACTGGCTGCACGCAGCCCTCGTTAGTCTGAACTGTGGCTCTCCTCAGGGGGATGGTTTTGCTGATCACACCGTGTTCCTGGTAAAAAATGGATTCTCTACTATGGATCCACTTAAGTTATTTTGAAGTAAAATTAAACATTTCGAGAAAACTGATTTATAATCCAAAGGTATATACTGATCTGAACTAATAAAGTAAATGGGAATGTTTGTGTTTTATGTACATTGTACCTAGTTTACATATTTAAAGTTAATATTTTACTTGAAATGGCATGTTATTCTCTATTAAATCTTCTTGGTACTTACTAGTTTTGGTACAGAATTTTGGTTTATAATTTTGTAATAAAGCTGAAATGTGATTTAGTTAACCTTGTTTTCTGACTGTATTGCTAACAGGCTAAGAGAAGCCCAAGATGTTACAGGTACTTTTGAACTTCAACCAGAACAGGCTCAGGCTAGCAGGTACTTAAATATCATTATAGGGGGGAATGGAAGTAGAGGTTGAAGGAAATACTTCAGAATCCTCATGTTTAACAGTCACACCTTTGTGAAGATCACCGGTGTGCTGCCTCCAGCAGCAGTGCACATACTCCTCTTCAAACTAAGGAAACACAGGAACTGGTAAATTCACTTTGACCTTTCTACTGCACACAGGGACTCTGCCTCTAAACCTACAGGGCTCACTTAATGCTATTTACCAACAGCACATCTTCATATGAAAATAGTTTTTAGAAATATAAGTTTAAGGTTTTTATTTTCTTTATTTTATTATTATTCAAGTACTTGCAATAATTTAATTGGCTTCTGAGCATCAGCTCCCCTAAGTGTCCTAAGAGACTTGGATCATAGAGTTCTTTCCTCAGATTCTGCTATTCCTGTTTCAGGGAGTAAAAGTTGTATTTACCTTATTCCAGAAACCCAACACTCCAGGAGGATGCTTGGATAATACTCTGACAGCTACTGTAATGGAAGCTTGGTTGATTTTCTAGTTTTAGTATAAAACCTATGCAGAAGATGTAAACTGTTACTGGATGGGAATCTGTGAGGAAGGTTTAAGACAAGGAAAAAAAATTGCACAGATGAAGGGTACAACTTAGATGGCCTTTGTGAGAACTAGAGCAGAACAGGAAAATTATCTTAGCACTCGAGTTAATACTGCTTCAAATACCTGAGAGAATAATCTTTGAAAAGTAAGTCTGGACAGCAAAGGAGAAGCTGCTTCTGTTTTTTTTTTTATTTATAAAAATAGTCAAACTTTAAAAACCCAGAAGATGAAACCAGCACCTGAATAAGTGCATTGGTCTACATTATGGGCAGAAACATGGAGTCAGCAGTGACAGAAATTGCATATGGCTGCTATGGATCTTTACAACTACCTCTGAGGTACTYGGAAATTTTATTTCTATCTGCATCCCCACAGAGGAATCTCACCCTTCCTTCCCCACCTACCTAGTTCCCTGCTGCTCCCTTCAGGTTATTCCTGAAGTAGAGCTGTCTTGAGACCAGTGTGGTGCCCCACGCTGTTAGCATGGGGCTACCAGTTTCCGTTTCCGGATGCATTCCCAGATCCAGTTGGGAGACACACGCTTAGCACCAGGATTCTCATCAATGTCCCCTATGACATGTGTTGCGGAGGCTGCATCGAACTCTTGCACAAGATCCCCGTCATAGGCTATGAAGTACCGCCGGATCCTGTCGAAGTCCTTCACCGAGGGGGGCAGGTACAGCTTCACACCCGTGAATATGTCCAGCAGCACCTGCACAGAGTGGAGATGGATGCAGCAAAGGTCAGCCAGAGATTGTTTGGAAATTGCACCAAGTTCTTTGAGGCATGAACAGGCCCATTCACAGCTCCCAGGGATATCATTTTAATCCCTTGTCTAATATCTGTAAACTGCTGTTTGGACTTCATTAAATCATATACAAGAGCAACTCCCCTCAAGTCCCTCTCCAATCCCATGCTACAGCTGCCCAGTGCTTCCTTAGCTGAGGGGAATTATTACTGCCTTAGCTGTGCTGCTGCTGAGGCGGGTGAGCAAACGCTCTTCGTGCCTAGAGACTTCACACGCTGACACTTGTAAAAGCAGGAAGATGAACAGCCCTGGGCACGGAATTGCTGTTTGCATCAGAATAGCTGCTTCAGGCTTATCAGAAAGTTACAGCTTGATTCTTTGTCCTACAGTTTGCTGCACAATGGGCTAGAAAGGACAGTTCTGTCCTGTCACAGCTCCTGTCTCTTCTCGAGGCTGCAGAGCAGCCACGGGGCAGTCCCAGTCCCCACTGTAGTACAGGGCCCTGTTGGTGGGTCAATAGAGAAGCACTGGCCTTTAGCTTGGCAAACACAGCCAGGTCAAAGCTGCCGATAGGGGAGAAGGGGTGCAGACATCCGATTGTTCTATATGAGGGCTTCTTGCTGCTATTTCTACATTCATATTTCAGTTTAATTTAGGGTGCAGCTATGGGCAGACTACAAAACTTTCCACATGGAAAACGAAACCAAACAGACAACTGGAATAGCCTCAGCTTCCTCCCACCCCAAGTGCCCCTCGGTACCTTCTTTCCGTCGTCTTCCTCCACCTCCGATGCYTTCCGCTTCTCCCCTTGTTTCTCTTCCAGTTTCTGAGCAGATGCAAAGAATGCTCTGATGCCTATAAAAAAAAAGTTTTTTTCATTAAAGGTCTTTGAGATACTGGTTATGTATTCGAGTTGGGGAAGAAGGGAGAATAAAAGGGGAAAGGGCTTTTTTCCCCCACATTTATTCTTTGAGTAATTAGTGAATTAAAAGTCAACCATTAAGCTGCCATAGAAAATGTGTAAAGGGCCCTGGGCCTTTTCTGGCCCTGATCTCCAGGAGGCTGAATTCCTCTTCAATTTCTTCTTGCTATTATCCAAGACTGCTTAGAGGTCTGCCAGGAGTTAYTCCCCAAAGACAAAGTGCTGGTGAGGCAAACTCATCTCATTACTACCTGGAAGTCCCCTCCAGCATCTTTAATACCTGCCGGAATTTCATCCAGATAAAAGTGAATACTGGCTCATGGCCAAAAATATCTTAACCGAAGAGCATATGATCTGCAGGAACAGTGGCAGCAGCAGGTTTGCTGTTCAGATCAGTCTTATACATTCTGTTAATGACCCCAATCTATTAAAATGAAAAAGAACAACTAGAATCTGAAAGAAGTTACTACRAAGTAATTCTGGTAGTAATGATGCTTAGTAGTGTCACAGTTACCAGTCCTCTAGGCAGCATAACCTCTGGGAGTATTTTTTTTCTGGAGGAGTCACCTAAATACCAATGTGAACAGCATCATCAATCCAGTTACCATCATTTCTTTTTAATTCCAGCATGCCTCACAACTGTGGCTACTCAATCAGTGCTGTAACCATCCAAACCAAGGACCCAGGCAGCTTTCCCTGTGCGCTAACCTAGACGTACATCTCCGAGCTCCATGGGATCTTCAAGCATCTGACAAAAGGCAAAACCACAGAGCCAGACGACCCTAAACCCACAAAATCCACCCCGAGTTCCCTTCCCTGGGAAGCACCATCTTACCTTCTGGCTTCTTGGCCTTTGCAGGTGACTTGCTTGGGGGAGCTTTTATAGTCTTGTGTGGTGTGGAAGACCTGGAATTTCCTTCATTCTCTCCGCTGCTGCCAGCTGTGGACTCCTCTTCCTCCCCAGCAACAACATTGAAATCAGCCTTTTCCTTGGACAGCTGGTACAGCTCCTACCCGCGGAAACAAAGCATTACGTTTTAGGCACAGTGAGACCTCTGATGCTAGACAGGAGCTGTAATGCATGCATTGCTTCTGATTTTTTTTTTCCTGAAATATTTGCTCAAATGTTTTTGATTCCTACACCTTTTGTAATCTCTCTCTTTTTTTTTTTTAATCCTGTCACACTCTCTAAGCTCTTAGCRGTCCAACCAGCCATTTGATATTAAGGGAACCTCAATGGGGACGTACCAAAGCTGTTTTTACACCCTCTACTACAGAGCAAGTCAGACTAACTCTTTGCAGCCTTGCTCCCTATACACAAAATGGACCCATTGCTCCCTCCAGAACAGTCTGTCTGCAGAGGGCATTTACCTTTCTCTTCCCTACCTGCACAGGGAGCCAGAACAACTGCTTGACAGGAGGTGGGCTGAATCACTCCTTGCTTCGATGGCAATACAAACTCTTACATCTCTGTCAGGATCCCCAGAGGCAGCGTGCAGGCAGCCCAGATAACAGTAACTAAACTGAGAACAGAGCTCATCAACAGCTGACTTATTGCTGGGGATGGCAACAAGCCAACTGGCTTTTGCAGTCAAGCAGGCAGAGGAAGCTGTGTGGGGTAGGTGCAGTCCCAGGGACCTGGCAGAATGCCACTTGGCCCCTGGGTCATGGAATTGGGCCAGACTGCCCTTAGTCATTTCCCAGATGCCTCCCCCAATCCCAGCAATTAATGGGAGACACAACGACCATAAACGTTTAGAGAATAAAAGGTCACCTTTTTCAGGAAGGAAATTCCTCACCATGAAGGCTGTTAAAARAGCTGAGACAACTAGCTACCAGCAGAGATTTTCCTGAAAATGCACAACAGCTCAAAAGACTCAARACACTCCAGGATAAAAGATAAGATTCCATCAAAATAGTTCAGCAAGCAGGCTGAACCTGGAGTAAGTGCAAGATGCAATGTCCCATCCTAGATACTAGTCAGCAGGGGTCTTCACTACATACCTGCTATCAGAACGTGACTTTTTAAAGACTGGCTGTTGTCAGAACTTACTCTCAAGTGTGCTGCAGACATAAATATACACATCAAATCACCTTCAGCTGCGGGAGATTGGTGGCTGTCTTCCAGTCCTTGTCATCCCGAATGCGGGTGCARCGAGGGAAGCGAATAGAGATCCCATCTGCAGTGTGGGCTTCTGCTTTGGAGAATTCAGCTCCTGTGATCTCCCACACTGGGGCTTTCTAAACACGGTATTGAAAGAAATCATGTGTCATATTCTTGTGTTCTCTCATGAACAAACCTTGTGCATCTGTGTCCCTTTACTGCTATGACAAACACCCCAGCAACCAGAGTTCCAYATACACAAACGTTAGAAACACTCCTCTTGTTTCAGCAAGTTGGAGACCCCCAGCTACTTACTCTAKATTGCCATTTTCTAAATAACATTTTTACTATCATGTATATGTGGCACAAAATATACTGCAACACTCAGCAAGACAACAATAACCTTTTGTTTGCTTCAGCTGTACTWCAGCTGTTTACGTCAGGTTTTTCATGCTGCAAATTTAAAACAATTAACTTCTGGAAGAGAAACAATGCACGAGACTGTTTCCCAAGAGTGCTGCAGGTATGATCTTTTTTTCTTTTATTATGAAGTTCTTAGCCTCAAAATGCATGTGCAGAAGTAGAAGTCTGTGCCCAGTTTCCTGTTCCAAACATGAAAACTAAACTTACAGCACAGACAATTTGTATCATTATAAAAAGARGAATAGATTGCTATTATCAGCGTTGGAAATTGTAGTCATTTTGTGAAAATGCTTACCTTTGGGTCTGGAACAATGAAGTCAGGGTAGTAGATTTTATTAATTTTTAGCCATCTTGGAATTTTACTAGGATCCTAAAATTAAGAGCAAAAACACAAGTTATAACACTTCTGATCATATAAGAACCTATTCCTAGGCAAGACATTGCTGAAATATTATCCTAGTAGTAGATTAGCACATAGGTATATAATCTCTTTTGTATTGATGGAACTTGATTTAATTGACAGTGCAGGTGCACTGATCTGCAGCTATTAAATACAATTTCTCATCTAAATAAGTAATTCACAGAAAACTCCAAGGTTTCAGGTCATGCAGTTACAAGGCAAGATACCAACTTCAGGATTTCTCACCCACAGCCCCATCTAGTGCCTGACTTCCAGTTGCAACATGCCAAACTACCAGTGTTTGCTGTTTTCCAATGCAACTCTGTCTACGCAGGAACCTCATGCGGCCTGCCTTCCCACTCCGTGTGGAAACACATCTCAGAAAGAGCCTCAACTTGAGAAGCTGGCTGCACCTGCACCTCAGTTCTGGCAGACAGGACATCTGTCCAATGAAAGAAGGTCCTTCACAGCAGTTTTACGTGTTTATCAAGCCCTTTGCTAAGCATTCCTTTGGGCTGCCTCATGCCACAGCCCATTTTACCTTGCTGATCTTCACCATGTCCAGCTCTGTTTGCAGGCGAGCCAAGGTGGCATCATCATGGCCACCAGCACACTTGGTCACAGTGCACCACTTCTCACTCTTGGGATCATAGCAACCCATAAGGAAGATGGACATCATCCCACCTGGAAGAGAGGGAAGCAGAGTACTTGGCATCTTCTACAGGACAAGCTACAGCTTCTCAAAAATCACAGKAATCAGCTAAAACTCTTTTCTCTCTTTGGAAGTCAAAGGACTTCAGGCTTGTGATGCTTCAGAGCATCATCACAAACACTCACCTTTACTGCCTTGTCCATAGAAAGCTCCCAGCACCACCAGGTCTGCTGTGTCGGCCATTGCACCTTCATTCAGGTAGTCCTTTTTCACCTTCAACCAGTGCCGTTTTCCTGGCTCATAATTACCCTACAAAAAAAMCAAGCAAGAAACCCCAGTCACAAGGAGATCAGTTGGTGAGGAGCCATTTCCCCCAAAGGTCCTTGCTTTTTCTTTGCCAAAGGTCCTTCCTTGCCAAAGATTCAGATGAGTGGGAGTCCAGACAACAGAAAACAAACCAGAGAGGAAGGAAATAATACCAAAATTTGGACAAGAAGTGACAGCAATTGGGGTTCAAAGAATCCCATTGCATATCCTCTTCCTCCTCCCCCCTTCCAGGCACTGCTCAAAAGCTGTTAAAGCAGATAAGAGTTGAATTCAAACTCAATAATAGATTGAATAGTTCAGTATTAAATACAGAGCAGTCTTTTGTTGCTCCCTGTTGCCCAGGCATACACAGGCAAGAGTGAATGGGAACCTGCCTTTATGTCTTTCAACACCAGTCCTTCCAGTCCCTCACGGATAACTCGGGTAATCATATCTGCCAGATCTGAAGCTTTCTGGAAAAGAAAAGGATTACGGTAAGCTTAAGCATATGAAAGGGGCTGTGCTYTTGGGGTTTTCCATTTGGAGCAATAAGGCACAGAAATGGAATGGATGTTTCCTAAAGACAAACAAAAAACAACACACCCACACACAAAACACAACTTACAAGCAAAAAAGCCCTCTCATCTCTGAGATAGCCATACTGTTCTTTGTACTTGCTGGCTTCTCTTTCCAAATGCCTTGGACCCAAGGATTTTTTCTTTATCCCAAAACAATTTATCTACCCCAAATATCCAAATGTTCTCCAACAAAATCAAGGTACTCCAGAAAATAGYAGTAATGGGGAAAAAGACAGGACATAGTGTTTGCACATCACAAAGCAAAGCAAATTGAGCATGCTGCTGTCTAAAACCTCTTTTTAGTGATCAGGATAAATCTGCAGAGAAAAAAAAAAAAGAAAAAGCAAGACTGCATATCACTGAAAGCTACCAGTTTGTGCACTGGAAGCTCAAGTTCCTCAGGCATCTCCATATAACCTCAGGTATCGCTATTTTATTTAACACCGAACTCACTGTGACGTGCTTCATCTCCGAGAAGAGGATCCGGTTGGGAATTTCAACCATGTTATCGTGGAGGAACTTGCGACGCTCACACAGGGGCCTAGAGCAGAGTACAGGTAATTATGGACACACAGCCAATTCCACCATTGGCTGGCTGAACATCAAAAAAACCCCTATTTAAACAGCTAAATGATTTCTCCTACAGATAAATCAGAGTTCCAGAAAGGATTATCAATTCTTTATCAGTTCTCTAGGAAGTCATAAACCAGAAATTTTACATCAAGAACATATTTTGTTTCAGAGGACATAAGATGAGGTATATATGGCACCATGCTGAATTCAKCTGAATCCAGGTGCTCCTGCTGTTTTGAGACTGCAGCACAAGGTGGGGCTCCAGACAGCGATGCTCTCATTTACAGCTTTATCGCTACAACCACTCTTCTATGCTGTCTTAAAGGGGTAAAATGACAAGTAATTGTCAGCATGAACTGTTCCCTTTGCAACAGCAGTGTATTCCAGCAAGTTCCTGCTGGGAAGTCTGTCAGATTGTTCTCACACCATGCAAAACACATACCTGTCCATCAGGCTGACATCATTGAAATAGATGCAATCAAACACAAACAGGCAAACATTGGCATCTTGGAAGGCAGCTTTCTGTAAAATAATATCACTTAAAAATATCTGCAGCAGTAGCACGCAGAAAAATTGAGGTATAGAAAAAAAAACAAACAAAAGGATGTATCTTTCTCCCCATAATCTCCTAGTGCTAATAAGCGTAGGCTCCTAAAAGGCCTAAGTATTCTGAGAATTAAAATTTAGACCATGTATGTCAAAGCACAAACTAAGAAAATAAAACATTTTAATTTCCTAGTGGCAGGGTAATAACACCACAGATATTAACGACTTTAGGCAACCTAAAATCCATCTCTGCTGCTGCAACAAGAGCCAATAAGCATTCCAGAGACTTCAGATTAATGGTTCCTTTATGTTAAAGCACTTGCAATTTAACTTTCAATTTATTGTCTCCATTCTCACCACCATTTACTCTAGACATAAGCATTACATAACACTCATATGGACTAAATTTATATCTGTAACATTCTCAGCTGTTTGTCTGCCAGATGTTGCTACAAGTAACTATAAACAATGACAAAATAGCTACATCTTCAACTTTCTTCTTTAATATTTATTTTCATCTTTTTTTTTTCCTAGTAACCTGCTAATTAACAGGTCAGTATCAAAGCTGTTATATCAGAATAGTGCTTTTTCATTTTTATCTTCTCAGGGACTAGGCAATTTATTTAATCCTGTGATAAGAGAACAYAGGGTGTTTAAACGGTGCTTAACTCCAACCACCACAAAGGACCCTTTTTTACCTTGTGCACACCAAGAGTCCCGAAAGGAAGCGGCTTGCCGGTTTTGTTGTCAATCAGAAGAACTTCTGAATCCAAGATCATACTGTGCCCACCAGGRAAAGCCTGGGGGATGAAATCTTTAAAATGGGCTACCTTGGAGAAAAAAAGAAAAAAAAAATAGCATCAAGCACAAAATGCCTCCTGGCCGAAGGGACACACTCACTCCAGTGCTGATGCTTTCTGCATATCTGCACTGATCTGCACTGGCTTTGTTTTCTTGTATGGCAGACTGTTAGCATTGACTAGCAATAGAAAGATGAGCCAACTCAAATACAATGCATAAAGAGGTCTGAAAAGCAGATAGGTTAACTGTAGTTACAAGCTCTTCAATTAGTTTTGGCAGCCTTAAAGTCCATTAAATGTTGCTTTTCCAGATTGAGTATCCAGATAAGCCAGGCAAAAAGCCTAAAACAGAAGGTATCCTGCTGCCTATAGAAACTGATGTGAAATTCAATCATGTTGACAGAGAAGGTAACAGCTGGCACAGCAGAAGAGAATTTAAATGGGCTTACTTTGTGAGGGAGGACAGGTTTGAGGCTTCGGCTGAAGTAGCTGAAATGATCTCCGTTTTTATGCACCTGCACCCGCTCCCCATCGTATTTGATCTCYGCATACATCCCATTTGGACACTTCTTCATAGCATACTCAATTGACTTGCAGGCTTCAGCCTTAGAAAAGTAGAGAGAAAAGTTCCATAAAAGATTTGTTTTACATATTTAGAAACAAAACTACTATTTAACTTCAGAAATGAACTGCCAATTCCTTTTTGGATCTTTCGGTGCAAGATCTCTGACATCCAGTAGAGGTTTTTCTTTTCTTAGTTCAGGCATTTACTTAGAATCATCTGAGCCTGCCCAAATAATTATAGCTTTTCACTGTTTATCTTCTCCAAAGAAAGAGGACTGTGTAAATACTGTGCCTTTTCTAGGAGTGCACTTAGACGAGAAGTAAATATTAACTCAGATTTGTTCAAAGACGACAGCCTATTTGAATCTCTAATTCAACAAATGTCTTAAACAATTTCCACAGAAAGGAACCCTTCTGTCATAAGATCTTGCAGAAAAAAAAATAAAGTCAATTCTGGACTGAAAGCAAGATGACTTTTTAGCTTGTGCAGTGTCATTAAAGCAGCAAGTTCATAGTATGCCCAATACTTGTCTCTTGGTAGAAAGCACTTTATAACACGGCACTATACATAAAAGATCTTACTGCACAATCTATTAGCTCATACTGTACATATCACTTATGTGTCTACTGATCTGTAAAGTACTGGATAGGAGAACTCCATCTCCTCCAGTGTTACTGCTGTTACTATTCAGTGTTGCTGTTATTATCCAGTGATGTCCAACGTTACCAGCATGGGCTGCACAGGAGTCATCAGAGAGGCCTGCACACTGAGGGTTCGCTTCAGACCCGGCATCTTCTCAGCCTCCTGATGGTTCTTCAGGACTCGCTCTACCACATCGTGCAGATTGCGGGAGGCTTTGAATGCTTCGTAGGCATTTGGATCCAGAGCATCCAACCTTTAAACAAATTGAGGAGAGAAGGGAAGAATATCTATCAATCTCAACTCTGCTGCAYATGGATTAATAGGCTAATGCCCATTTCTGGTTCTGTCTCACAATAAAAGGTGGGACTTACACATGCTTTGCACCCGCATTCATTTTCAAGTCATGCTTGATTAGCCTGATGATGCATTTCAGGTCATTGCCTGTACACCTGAGGTGTGAGAGAAGATTTAGAGACAGACACTTATGTGAATTTTTTACAGTTAAAAAAGGAAACTATTCCTTTTTTTGCTCTGTAATAACAGGTTCTCYCCTATCAATAGGAATTAAATTCACAAATGCTACTTGTGGCATCTCAGAGGTACAAAAGAACATCCAAAAGGCTTTTAGCTTCTTTACATTTGAAATGCCAGTAATAATTCTGCCTCTGTATTGAAGYACCTTGCAAAATTTGGTTATTAATTCACCACGAGTAAATTACAGTAACATCCYTGGCCTCAAATCAACACAATTTGAGACAGACCAAGATGTCTAAATGGCACAAAGGATTCTCCCAGTACAGGTAGGAACACCAACCCAATTAACAGCCATGTATCACTACAGCAGTTTTGTTTGGTACTCATCAAACAGTGTCTTTATTAATAGACAAGAAGGAAATTCTCTCTGACATGGAGGCAGGAGCCATACATGTTTTCCATGCTGTCCAGCACTCACAGAGTCTTCATCAAACCACTGTTAGCTGTCTATATGTGTCAAGTTCAGTCTYTTGTCCTATATTACTGCTTTTTACCTAGTCCAGCTTGTCACTCCTAGAGTTATAGGGTACACATCCAAACAGTGATCATTTACCTGCGGGCAATATCTTGCAGCACACTTTGCTGGTCATCCTCCTTTGTAAGTTTTGATAGTTGGATTAGGAACTCATCTACCTCCTGAATGGTCAGGAGGCTTTTGGCAGCTGGAGGACAGGTCTTGCTTTGTTCGAAGAAGAGACGTATGGTCTCAGAAACATCTCCCTGTCTCCAAAAGAYAAAATGAGGGTGTGGATCAGAGCAATGGAAACAATGCATTCAGTTTCCAGTAGTTAGGAGAGAATACAGGTGTCCAATCTGAGGTTCCATCAACAAATCATTATGAAACATTAGGAAAAAGCTGCCGTGATACAGGCTGCTTCTTTTCAGTTGTTTCACTTGCAAAAGCTCTATTAGAGTCCCAATACCACCTCACTGGCTCTCACTGCTGTGGGATGAATCCAGTTCTTACAAACTCCAAGAATYACAAACAGTCTACTGATGTCACACAGAAGGCAGTATGCACCAAAGCAATCAACAAAAGTGATGCAACTAGTTTAATTACCTAATTAACCCATCTTCTCCATCTTTTAATGAATTAGAAACATAGAGAGTCGATTACCAACAAGGAATTAAATACATACATGAGAGCACTTGCAATCATACGAGTCTAGCCTAACTGTTTGAGTCAACTTAAGCTCACAGAAACAGACTTGTTAATTGAATTATATTTTTTCATAAGTGGTGCCAAAAAAAGGTAATATAAATGAGTTAAATACGGATAACATTAGAGAGAGTGATAAAGACAAAGCAGGTGCAACTCAACTTTCCTAAAAATCAGAATCCTCGTATGCCTGATCTATGCATTTTGCTTTTAAAGTTTTGCAGGTGATTCACATGTTGCTTTCTATTCAGACATCATTTTCTAAAGGTTCCAGATGGCAAAAAGAACCTCTAAGAGGGCTGCCAAAAAGAAAAGCAAAATTTACCAGCTCCCATTCTAAAACCAACCTAATAATCTTTCAAATGGGGAGTGGGGAGGGAATGTATCATTTCCATTTGAAGAGAYTGAACATCAAAAATTGAGAGAACTGCTGCCTCCGCTCACCTGTTCCAAGTCCCGGACCATTTCCTCTTGGCTGCAGTTAAAAATCCTACTAAAAAGCTTTACAATCTGCTTATCGTTCAAGTTGTAAACAATTTTAATGACACCTGGTAACAGCAGTTTAATGGTCAGGTATACATCACCATGAAAACCATCTGGAAAAAAAGCACACATCATTAGAAACTGTCACAATTTATTTTCATCTACAGGCTCTAAATGTTTGTACTCATTAGCAGGACTCTTGGGGAAAAACAAGCCAAAAAACCCACACAGCTAGGGCTTCCATGTTCCACCATGCTGTTCTATTTTACATAAAGAAACATTTCTCTGGGGAAACGTCCACAACTGCCCTCCAAATCTGATCTCAGCACTACGTTTGTCAGCACCTACATTCTTCATGGTCCTGGCCTGAGATATTTGTATCCAGATAGGTTAATTAGACAGCAGTTCACTTTGTACACAATGTCTCCACCAGTTCAGAAATCATTATAGCATACAACTCAGACTGCATTGCCATCAGATTTTAATTCAACCTCGCTTTTGAAATAAAGCTTTGAGGTTCATTTTGAGAGGTCTTTTGCATGTGGAAAAATCTCATGAATCCTACCTCCTCCAGTTCCCTTCCGCAGGAAGTCCTGGATGATCTGTGTTTTCACATTATAGCTGGGCTTGTCTGCAACCATGGCACAGAGTTTCCTGAACTCTCGCAGCAAGCAGTCYTTGTGCTTCGGATCACATTTTTCTGCAGACAGGCTAAACTTGTGTGAAGAGTTTGCAGAAGTATCTTCTAAATTCTTTGGCTTAGCTGCATGAAAGACATAGCAAGTAACTTTTAAACAAGGACAAAACAGTGCAAGTTTTGAAAAAGAGGACACCTCCATTTGGCAAGCTGGAAAGAACAATCCCAGCATGCTGGCAAAACCTTAGAACTGAATTATGATGTGTGCTACACCAGAATTTTTGATATAATTGTAGTAAGAAAGAAATCTCTTCCACAAACATTTATATTTTTTTTTAAAAGTATGTCAACTAGAATGAAATCACCTTTTAGATTTAAAAAAAAATCCTTTACAACTCTGAGTCAAACTGAAACACATCTGATGCTAATACCAGAAAAGTAATAAAGTATTTCCTACACTCTGCTTAATAACCCCTACCTGTGAAGCCAGAGAACTTCTTTGGTGACGGATTGACCATACTTAACAGATCATCCTTGGGATTGGTTATTTGTCCAGTGGCAGAGATCTTAGCTTGGACTGTTGCTTTTTTCTTGGGGGTACTTGCAGCCTTGGAAGTGGCTTCTGTAAAACAGGAAGGTAAGAGTTCAGAAGAGCAGTCAGAGACAATCTGCAACATCCTGCAACATGTAAGATATTTTGCAACAGACAGTGGGCATTGACAGGGCAGAGATAGAGATCTGATCATCTCCCACTTTTTAATCAAGTCATCAGTAAGAATGTCATAGGAAATGCATGGGTTTCCATGTGGCACCTTGGGGCCCAGAAAAAATAAGCGGCCCAGTTCCCTCCTTGTGTCTCACCTGAGATGTGGCGGTTGATCAATTCTTTCTCATCATCYTGTAGCTCTTCCCACCCTTCCAAATCTGTGATGTCTTCAATTTTCTTGGTGGTAGCCCGCGCCTTCTCTAGCTTCTCAAACATGCACTTCACGTGGTACCACTCCTTCATGTCGCCGCCGGACTCCGTGAAGGGGTTGGGAACGATCTTCCCGATGCGCACCATGCCCTTCACRATCTTCTCCTTGCACTTCTTGCAGCCGGCCGTGCCGCGCTTGGCGTAGTCCACGCAGTACCTCTGCTCCGCCATGTCCTCCGCGGCCGAGCAGACCCGGCGGGGTCGAGCGGCCCACGGCGGGGGCACCCACGCACCGCTGGCTCCCACGCACCACAGCGACGCGCTCCTCACCGGCGGCCAGGGCCACAAGCGGCGGCTGGATCCAGGGAGGCCAACGCAGCAGGAGGGGGGRCCTGGCCAGAAGGTTGGTGGTCGCGGGAGGCGGCGAGCGGAGCCGGTGCAGAGCGCCCGGGCTGCCTGTGCGAGGGCCCTGGCACCCGTGGGCATCCAGCTGGCGCCGGTCGCGCTGCGAGCAAGGGTGAACACTCAGTGCCACGAGGGACCTGCAGGCCCGGGGCAAGGCCTCGTGCGCGCCTCGAGCCCCCGCTGCCCCACAGCCTCCCCCAGCCTCGCTGCCCCGCGGGCCGCACTGAGCCAGGCCTGCCCCACAAGGGCTCGTCCCCGGCCTACCGCCCGCACTGCCCCGCCCCTCCCTGGGCGCCAAATCTTCAGAGCGGCCGCASAGCCGGGCCCCAGAGCCCCCGCCCAAGGCCTCCTCTCCCACCCGGCCCCGCCGCGGCCCTGGACGTGAGGCCTCACCCAGCTCCTTACGGCGCCGCCATTTCGCCTCCCTCAGGCCGGCGACTCCCCCTCCCTCCCCCTTGCCCTCCTCTATAGGCGAAAGCCGCCGCCACCGCGGCCTCTTTAAACTCGGCCTCCGGGCTCCCGTAGAGCGCGACACATGCGCCCTGCGCCGCGCCCCGCCTCTTCCGCCAGCATGGAAGGSGCGCCCGGGGCGCGCGTGGAGGCCGCGCCAAGCCCCGCCCTCCATTGTTAGCCACGCCTCGGGGCGGGGCCAACCGTTGCCTGGTGTGCAGGCCCCGCCCCCTCAGGGCGCCCCGCCCTCCCCATGCGATCGGCGGTGGCGCGAGGCGCAGGTGGCTGCGGTCTGGTCTGGTCCGGTCCAATCTGGTCCGATCCGGTTTGGCGGCCGCTGCTGAGGCGCAGGGTGATGTCCGCGCGGACTTCGAGGTGCTGCTTTGTCCCTGGTCACCTGGAATTCGTTCTCCGCGTCGTGTTCGCGCAGGGTCGGAGGTACCGTTGTGTCCCCGGGCCCGAGGGCAGCGCTCTGAGGCACCATGCCAGGCTGACCTGCCATATTGTGGGCACAGCCTGAGGTGCTCCTCAACCCCTGGCCCATGGAGATGGCACCATGTCCCTGCTGGCCCTGAGGGACTGCGCTGTCCCCGGCTTCCAGGATCAGCCCTTTGTGGGCACTGCGCCGTCTTGGTGCCGGTGGTGAGGTACTGCTGTATCCCGTGCCTCCCAAGAGCAGCGCTTGGAGGGCACCACAGCACCTTGGTGCGGTGATGAGGTACCACCACATCCCCTGCCTCCCTATAGCAGCCCTGCGAGAGCGCCCCATGGCCTCGGTGCAGGGGCTGAAATGCTGCCCTGCGCYGGCCTCCTGAAAACAGCCCTTTGAGAGCACTATGCTGCCTGTGCAGGATCTGCACTGTCGCCAGCCACCCGAAATCAGCCCTCCAGGAGCACCCCTCCGGCTTTGCAGGGGGCCCCAGGTCCTGCTGTATTACTCRGCCTCCCCAGAGCAGCTCTCCAAAGAGTGCTACGCCGTGTTCACAAAGAGCCTGAGGTACTGCCGTGTCGCCAGGCATCCCAAAAGCAGCATTGCTAGTGCATTCTGCAGTGTCTGTAGTTAGGAGGTGCTGCTGAATCASCCTGGTGCTCAGAAGACAGCCCTGTGACAACACCAACTCCCTGGYGACTGCAGCAGCTGTCCCTATTTCTCTTCATGCTGTGGTGGAAGTGCTGGCATGGTGCACCAAAAGACTGCTGAGGAGACCAACGTGGACACTGTGTGCACCACCGACTGGTTTCCTGCCTTCCTGCAGGAAAAGAACATGCAGCTCTGGCCTGGCTTGCTCTGCTGCAACACAGCACCTTTAGGGCTGAGTATGACACATGGGGGCAGGATTTGCTTCACCAGGGAGGTATGGCAGCCCTTTTGCTGCCCTCCAAGCAGTTGCAAGACTGACTGCAGGCAATCTCCCTCAGTTTCTTAGCATAACAGATGCCAGCTGTAGCAACTGTGTTATTTTTGGACAATTCAGGYCACAAAGTGAGGATGAAGTTGATGAGTTAAGCATTTCCCATCAACAGGACCTGGCTGTGAAGCAGTCACTCTTGTCCTCATTTAGGGTCCATCTTTAGGGAAYGTTGCAGTGCTTTGCTCTTGGACAGTGTGTTAAATCAGTGGTCTTGGAACAAACAAATGTTCCTGTTCTTCAGGGTTCAGAACTGGTGGGAACTCCAAGAAAAAGAAAAAAGCTCAACAACCAAATTGAAGTTGAAGCTTTGAGCCCCRGGAAGAGAACTGCAAAAGGAGAAGGGGAATTCACTAAGGACTTCACCTCGGCGTGCGTTTTGCAGAGTCGCATTGAAGGTATGTGTGCAAGTTTAACGCAGTTAAATTTATAATAGATCAAGTTACTTGGCAAAAAAAAAAAAAAAGTACCTTTTGGAAGTGAATTGCAGAACTGACAGCAACTGGTGCTAGTTTGCACAGCAGCAGCCTCATGTAGGGGAAGGAAGAAAGCAATGATCAAACCCAGCAGAAGATGGGGCGGGTGCACAGTTCAGAGCTGGCAGGGAGCACAAGGCACTGCGCTGTGCTCAAGGCATCCCTTCTGGTGAGATCTCTCATTCACTGTGTTTGAGCCTAGCAAAGGAGAGGTGAGGAAAGGTGGGCTCGTGGGGTGACACGGAGGCATTCGCTGCAGCGTATCACGTGGTTTAAGTGAGGCAGCTGCTGAGCAATCTCTCACCAGTAGGATTCACTTCACTGTTTTTTTCTTGTCTAAAAATTTGCAATGTGGTGTAAATTAGGCACTGTGGAATCAGTGGAGGAGCCTGTAAAGGCTTGAGTTGGGGTGAGATAATTTGTCCTCTGGAGAGAGTTTAGAAAGCAACTTGGACAAGTAAGTAATGGGAAAGGTCTGACAGGCAGGGCCTAGAAGGCCCTCGGATGTGGTCACTGTTCTTAAGCCTTCAGTGTGTGCAGTTTATTCCCCTGGTGTTACCCTGAACATTTGGTGGTGTTCTGAGTGGAAAAAAATGTTTGCAAGGGAAAGAATTAAAAATATTTGAGGTTTTATGGTTGTATTTGAATAAAGTCCTCCAACTTTTGCCCAAGATATACCTTCAAGTAGCTGCAAAYAGAGCCATATGTTCAGTGCGTGTCTTTCCACAAAACTGCAGGACATAGGGATGACAGAGAGCACTGAGAAAACTGGGGAATGTAGTTGCTGCAGTTTCTCAAAGGATCAGTGAAGAATCACTGGCTGGCCTCTATTGATGCTTAATACTGGAATTGTTGCTGCTGGAATAGTTAATATAGTGAGATGCGCCTCTTAATGAACATAGTGCTGCCTTTGTAAGGGAGCCAGCAGTGACAGACTACTAGAGAGGCTGCTTGGAAGGTACAACTTTGTTAGTAGGTTTTTTTCCCCATTAATATGGAGAAGATAATGCTAACAAGTTAGATTTAAAGACCTAAGCCTGTTCATTYCTGAGCAAAGTGGTGATCAGTTCTGTTTGAGTTAAAAATACTTGAATGGTGGTCTCAGGTTTTATATTTTTTCGCAGTGTTTAAAAATCTTAAACTGGCCTTCAAAATATTTCATAAAAAAGAAGCTCACCTTCAGATCTTATGAGGATTACTTAAATTGATGGGTTTTTGGACTGAAATTAAAGTCTTGATGCAAGAATTTTTTCAAAGCTACATTCCAATGAATCCAATCTTCTTGGTATTGAGAAAATGTCCAGAATCTCACTAAAATCAAATAAAGGGAGGAAGATGTTTAGAATTTTAATAACTGCAGTGAACAAATATATCTCCTTGTATAGCTGCTAAAGAAGATACTGAACTTGGACATGTGGTTTATTAAAATAAAAGAGATAAGAGAAATGGAGAAGATTATAGAAAAAAAGGCATATATACATGAAATACATTTGAAAAAAAAGAGAACTGATGTCAGTTAAATAACAGATCAAGAAGCCATGTAAGGCTATTACTTATTATATCAGTATTACTTATTTGCATATATATTTCTTGGCAAGACTTAATTTTGCTAGGTGTTTGAAAGGAGAAGATACTATACAGCAGTATGTGGCAATTCAGTCTGAAAGGATTTGCAATACTTTTGGTTTGAGAGGTGGCTTGTAAGAATTTCTGTTTTCTAAACATATGAAAAGTTTCTACCTGAACAACTTTTGATAAATTTTTCTGGCCAGCTTCATACAAATGAAATTAATCAAGTATTTTAGTGCCTGCAAAACACTTATATTTCACTTAGAGCTGGATGCAGCCAGAATAAAGTGACTTTCAAGCCTCTTTTTGGCCCTTACTTTGGTGACATAGGGGATCATATAATCTGTTATAATCTTTTTATTATGGTTATTATCTATTGATATTTGTATTGAAAAGGCATTTCCTGGAACCAGATGTGGGATTAAATGTAACAAAGATATTGCATCCCAGAAGAATAGCTTTCCCTTCTGCAGGTCRTGTTACCATGTATTCGTATGTAGTCCACTCTTGCTTTCCCTCCATGACTGTACTGTGAATCAGTCTGTACAACAAGTGCCGCCACGTAACTCCTCAGCATCCCACTTCCCATCGCAGCGACATGCCAGCCTAGGGCTGTGACAAAAAGATGACCAAGAACATGAAATTGGTGTATACAGCCGCCCGCAGAAGAGACAGTTCTGGAATGTGAACTCTGTCCTTTAATCGAAACAACAAAAGTCTGTCTCTTCTCCTTATTGTATCCTAGTTTTCTTTCTGGGGAAAATCTTGACATTTGGGACATGGACATTATTAGTATCTGAGTACAGAGAAACAAATGCTAAACTTGTCATTTCTAGTACAGGTTGCCCAAAGATTCACTTAACAGCCAGAAAAATATGTCAGAGGTTTCCAAAGGCGTTTAGGAGATAGTGACACCAATTTGATGTTAATACTAATGAGAAGTGAGTATCCAAATCACTTGGATGGGCTTTGGAAGGTCTCAGCTAGATTCATGTCTTTCTGGAAAAACCTTTATTTGACAGGAGGCTTCTGAGGCAGAGAGTATAAGGGCATTGGAGGCTACTTCTTGAATTCATTGTATTTTAGGTCAGAAATATGCCATGTGTGCTGTAGATATAGATGCTGATATCCGTACCTGTATTCTGCTGTCAGCTAATGTGCTTTATTTTTCTGCTTACTGCATATGCTGTTAAATTAGATAGACGTATTTGCAAGGTGAATGACAGGTGTAATTGGCTATAAATGCTCCATTTAGAGAGATTGCAAACTATGTTTAAGTTACACCCAAGTGCACCTGTGCTTGAGCTGCAAAGTCATTCAGCTCCCACAGCACCTTCATTATAACCATACTTCATCCTCCCACACAAATAGATTCTGAAGAAAATAATTTCTCCCCAAATGTACATCTGCTGCAAATTATACCAGCATCATTACACATGCAAGTATAGCGAACACAAATCTCTTAAACTATACGTTGTTGCTACTTGAAAGATGACATCTACTTCTGGAAAACAAAAGAAAGCCCAAATGAAAGCTTGGCAGTTTCTTTTATTTACTCTGTTTCAAAGCATTTCCAAAATTCATTTGTAATTTCTGTAGGCTTGAAGAAGATTTTTTACAAATTTGTATTTAAAATTTTAATTTTGAATCTATGAGAATGAGATTGGAACTATGTCTTAAATTTTTCTTAATTGATCTTGATGAGAAATTAGTGTTGGTAATATCCAGAGACCATTTTGATGCTGTTATTTGAGACATCTAAAAATAATTTAAGAATAACATGAATATTTTCATTAAAAGCTAAAAGTTTAATTTTTTTTTTTTTAATTTTCTTTTTCTATTGAAAATCCTTCAAGGCTTTTTACAAAAGGACTGTTTTTGAATGCAAACAGCTTTTTATTGAAAGATTTCTGACTAGCTCTCCTGCACAGTAACACTTATGACCAGAAAGAAAATGGTACAGTTTGATCGGTGCCTACTTTTCATTGTCCCTGTCAGAGCTGTGGTTAGTTGTGTTAAAAGCATGTGCGTGAAAAGCATTATTTATCAGCTCAACCGCTATAAATCTTTCAGATTTCAAATTCCAATTTCTCTTCTCTGTTGCTTCATTATGCTAAGTGGCRGTTAGATACCGATAGAGATCAGACAGGGCCAAGGTAGTTTTAACTTCTTTTTATGTCTCAGATAATCTGCAAACTCCACTTTAATACGAAGTAGTCCCAAGGCTGCTGCACACTTTCCTGTATTCTTTCAAACTACATCTGTCAAATCTGTGCTCGRCAGCTGCTCTGTTGGGGTGTCGTACTTTCAAAGTAAAGACAGCTTAATGAAAAGAACTCCAAAATAGAATCAACRTGTAGTATGCCTTGCTCCCTGCAGCATGGAATAGGCTACCTGAGCTATGAACATTACTGTGACTCCTGGCTAGCARTAATCCCAGTAGCTCCGTTCTGCCCTGGCCAAGTAGGATGTGAGGTGCCTTCACCAGCTTGAATTATTAGCTCTTYAACTACAGCCAAGCTCAGGAGGTTTCAGCAGGCAGGTGGAAGTCCAGGCACGAAATGACTTTGGGAGACCTCAACTCTTGGCCCCTGCTCTTTGGGATATGTAGGAGTTGTTATCTCAGGATGCCACCTGCTAAGGAGACGGGGACAAACCTCTGCCTAGGGGAATATTCTGCTGCTTCCTGTTACAGGAAATGTACTTTTGTGCCAAACTGAGCTATTTCTCTTTGAATCTTCCCCAAAGTAATATGTAATGTTACCCATTACTGTGCTAAGGGCTGTGTATGTAATTAGTGACTTGTAAGGCTCCCAAAAGTGACAGCCTAAACCTTAATCCATCCTGTGCATTGATGACCATGCTGTATCATTTGAAAGCATTTATGACTTAGAGACTGTAATTTTTAGAGCCAGTTCCAAAATACAACTAACTTTTATTAGGAAGATAGGATGTTAAAAAAAAAAAGTAATCCTCATTAGAGACTGGAGATAAAAAGCCTCCTGAGCCACGTTGTAGCTTCCACTGCAGAGCTGTTTATGCAGAGTAGCTCACCAGGGATGGGCATTTGCTGCTGCTACTTCTCCAAAGACTGGGAGATTCCAGCACTACAAACAGGTCTTTTAGGTTCCTGCTGGAACACAGCACTGTAATGATTGCTAATTCCTCACATTGAAGAGGGGATGGATTATTACCATGTCTCTTACCTGCAGAGCCCTGTGGCTTGGGAGCAGCATAAAAACAAAGCCAAAACAGATCCAGAATCACCAGCCCATCTGCAAATGTTGCATCTGGGGCTATTCCTTTCTATGTACCTTCAGAGCACTTCTGGGGATGGTCGTTTATTCCCGTCTGGGATGTCTTACAGCATTGTTTTCAATGAAATAGGACTCCTTCTTCTGTCATGAAGATTTTTCAAATGATTCGCCATGAATGGAGAAGGTTTAGTTTGGCTGCTGTGCATCTGCAGCCCAGCAGTCACAATACAACAGAGAGAATGCAGCAGTGGCTTTGGACAGGAAAAAAAGCCTGATGAATGTGTTGTGATCCCCATCCCAAAAGTTTCCTGTTCTTATACGTTTGTAGACAAACTGAACTGAAACACAGATGTTTTCAACTTTGAGAAAGTAGTGATTTAACTCTGTGCTTTAGTGAGTGAGGCTGAGAAAGAGAAATATGAAATCCCAGGCAGAAATTATAAATTAATGTTGTCCAACTTGGGCTCCCAAACGTGCAGTCTTAATGGGCTGCTGAAGTGACAGATATCTGTATATATTGACAGATATATTTCAAATATCTGAAATGACAGATACCCTTCAACAACTGGTTCCTGCCAGTGCTCTCAGATATAATCCACAAAGTTTTGGGACTTTGTGACTTCGTGATCTTCTCAGCTAGCTTCAGTAATATYCAGGTTTGGCTTGTCCCTGTCTCATTCTTCTGTTTCCTGGCTCTCAGTTTTCCCCCTTTATCACTTTCAGCCTGGGATCTCACTGAAAGAAAAACCTATTAGAGTAAATAGTGGACAGGGAAGTAAGTGCATTTAAAACAACATTTAAAATGGTGTGTTTTCCTTTAATTATCTTCTGTCGTTGGTATTTTGGAGGACACCGGACTGCTTCCACACCTTTACCTTTTACCTTTTACCATTTACCTTTCCACACAAGGTCATAGTCACTGAGCAGATGCTGCTAGTGCTAGAAACTCCCACTGCTGCAGATGAAACCCATTAGCCAGCTTCATTCTGGTATAAAAATCCCAGGCAGGTCTGGTGCTGGTTCTTTGCCTGGGGAGGGAGATGTGTGGGCTGTGCTCAGACCCAGAGCTAGGTGTTTGACTCTTACATCTTTCTGGAGACTCTTATGATRGGAGATGCAATGTTGAGTAACTTTGAAAACCATCACGGAAGTCTRTTTAGACCGTGTGTAATTGCTTTATCTGGATGAGTGTCTTTTTTTTCTTTAGGAGTGTTTTTAGACTAGTCCTTTGGTCGAGGATATGATAGTGTGTGATAGRACCATTAAGCTCTGGGTAGCTTGTCTGGTAGAGTGTAAAAGGAAGRGGTGTAGAATTTGCCTGGTAAGGAGGTTGACAGCTGTTCTTAAGGTTTAGATCTAATCCATACCGATGAGATAGCTTCTTAGCTAGCTAGACTGCAGCACTTCCTAACTGCCTTCTGTCTCTTTTCTAAAGCCTATGTATTAAATTACTATGAGACAATAGTTTTTAAAAGGCATTTTCCTTGCCTCAGTTTCTTCACTAGATTGAATGAATCTAGTGAAGCACCTCTTAGAAACAAATCTTTTTTAAACCTGCACTCAATTCTTCTTAACCTCCCTGCCCTAAACCATTTCTGAGACAAGATGAATACCAGCCTATGAAGATCATAGCTGCATGTATTCTACTTAAGCATTCACTTGGCTGATAGCCTGGAATAAGTCACTTTTGAGGGTTAAACAACTTCTGGGGCTATGATTGGGACCTTATTATGCAGTGTGTGAGGAGAGTTATTACTGTAAGCCAGTCATTGAGGCAGAATTGCTGTATTTACTGCATACAAAGAACAGGTACAAAGGCTACCCTGGCAGTGACATCTCCTCACTGAAATCTGGGAAAGATTGGTTTACCTCTCTGCCGTGCAGACCTTTCACACGTTGTCCTAATTTTGGTAGTTAAGGTTCTACCTTTTTGTTGTTAGTAAATGCAGGAAAAGAAAGTTTCCTCTTATTGTAAATATTAAGCCCTTGCTTTGAGATGCTATGAAGTGCCAATGCCAGTTTAAACTTTGCTGGAGCTTGTAGCACAACTGAGGATCAAACCAAGACATTGAGAAAAGCTTCAAAATCAGGGGCTTTCAGTTCAAATCTCAGATGTCCCCAGAGCTCCTGAGCATTGTCACACAGGATGTCTGAACCTGAGATGAATGATCCTGTTTTTATAGTTTGTTGAGGTAGTCAGGATGATTGTTTCTCCAGAAGTGTGTTGTTCAGAATGATTTCGCCCTCCAAATGTACTCTCTGAAATGTGTTGCCCTATTTAAATGAACCAGAAAGGGGAATTTCCTCCTTCTMTAGGAGGACTTCAAGCTAGAACTTTTATTTACATTCTTCTTAATAGCCAGTGTGCTGATCTGTCAAAAAAGGCTTTCTTGAGAAGTGCTGGGAAATAATAGGACTAGCCAAATAGATTAGAACCAGTTGTTTGCAGTACAAGTTATATAATTTTACCAGATTTTTGTACTTAAAAAATCCYCTGCCCCTTAAAGGCAGATAAAAGAGGATATCTAACTAGATTTATCTCCAAATGGTATTGGAAAAGGAACCTGGATTGTTAGTTTGATTTTACATAGCTGGGGAATTGCTTTGTTATGTTCAAAAAGCCACAGAAATATTAAAGATTCCAATCTATTGTGCCACAACCATATATATATGGTTTTTTTCTAGAAACAATCACTAAACGAAGTAACAACTTTTTCAAGCTGTCTGAAATTCTTAGGTCTCCAGACTGAATTTTGAAATCTCAGTGAAATGCAGAAAGTTGCTTTAGATTAAGAGTTAGTTACCTGTACAGCATGCRTAGAGTCTAGTGGAATCAATAATGACATGGTTGGGATCACTGCTTCCACACCAGTACACACTCATATCTACCTGGAATTGAAATTCACAGTGGAATGGGATATATAACTTATTCCCACCCTACATTTAGCTTTTTTACATTATTCTTCGTGTGACTTGTAAGTTGCTACAATTCTGTGTGAGCTGTGAACCTCTTACTAAGTTAATGGCAGCTMTGAGTAGATCTTCAGACTCTGGCTGTGCTGCTGTTTCTTTGGCTCACTTTCAAATAACCACGTCCTTACAGGAAACCTGTGTTCTAGCTAATGTGAAGGGACAAAGCTTCCTCCTCTGCATGCAACACGAGTGCCAAAAAGTCATTGAGGAAATGCTTCCAAACTATGCCAGATTTTCTCAGGACTGGTGTCACAAAGCAGTATGTAACTGCACCATGCCTAAGGCTTTGCTCATAAACATGCTTAACCTCCTTTTTAATGGAAATGGAAGGTTAATTCAGTGAATGTTTGCTCACTTTCCTCATGTAAATAGCGATATRGATGGTGCTGACAGGTCATTCAAAAGGGGTTGTGTAATATTAGAGCTCTGTTCTGTATAAATGCTCCTCCCAACAACCCCCCTACAAATTAAGTGGCGGCTACCACTYTTTGGTGTATTAAACTTGCCAAGGATTTCTCTTTTCCAGGTAGCAGAATGGGATCAGACTGAGTGCTACTTTAGCCTGCCCTTGGTTCAGATTAAAAACCTTCATGATGATCATGTCCTTAACTCTTTCGGGCACTGGCACAGAGGTTAYAGTTGCTTTCCTACCTACCCGTGGAGTGGCTACATAACTTAAATCATCAAGTTATTCTTGCAAACAGTTCTCCCATTTCATTTTAATACTTCAAAGAATTACTGGGGCTCATAATATTGATCTATTCACTTCCTATCCTTTTATAGYTGCCTATATAACTTCAGATCTTTAAATGTGACAACTATGTCCCCAAGATGACTGTTCTTAATGTTTAAATGATTGCTACCTTCCATCAAAAGATCTAGCATTAAAATAGRAAATACAGTGCAAAAGCAGTAAAATAGTATGTGTATGGATTAATTTCAGACTATCCTTTAAGTGTAAAACCAATGTATGGGATATAACTTGATTTTTAGCTAAAACTGGATCAAAGTTCTATGAGAAATCACCTTGAAATAATGTCAACTGGAAGTAAAAGTCCAAATTTAATGTACTTCATATATTAAAAAATGCATAGACGGAGTTATTTCAGACAGAACTAGGGGTTTAAGCATTTATGTAGGTACCACAAAGACATATAAGGTTTACTAGAAAGCTAGAAACAGCAATTAACATATGAGGCCTTTTGATAATGCTGTTTACTCTCTGTTGAGCAATACAGCCCTTCTTTTCCTCCTCCATCTTTATAATGGAGTTGTATTTTCCTGCTAAAGGACTGTGGAAAGTTTTGGGATAAAATTTTTTTAGAATTATTAACAAAATTCATTGCTATTCCACTTCCTGCCCTGCAGATCACCAAAGAAATYGTTAATGCAATTTTAATGTATAACTCTACCTTTCCCTCAAGCTCTGGGACAAAGATTCTCTGAAGTGCTTTAGATTAGACTGTCTTACCTTGCATGTATTGCATTTTTTAAAAAATCTGTAAAAAAAMTCTGCTCTCTAATATAAACCTTATATTACCTAGCTCTGCAATCTAATCTGGTTTGAGAGCTGCTGATTTGATAACTGCCCATGCAGGGTTTTTTGTCATGTAGATGATGCTGTATATTTGTAAGGCARTTAGGTACTATGGAAGGGCAAATATTCATGTTAACAGCGAAGCCCTTATCCAGCTTCATGAGTTTGCTGTGGCTTCCTTGTGCAAATGTCAAATGAAAATGAGACCTATATCTTTTATGGGGAAAACAGGCATGAAAATCAAATGCAGAAGGATTTGGGTAACTTCCAGAGGATGAGCTTCAAGTTGTCAGGTTGCTAACACAACTTGAAAGAGTTGGTTCTGAAGCTGCAGCCTTGAAGTGCTGAGTCAATCTCCAACACAGAACTCTGTGCAGATACTTGAGTGACCTCGCATGAAACTTTAGGTTTCWGTGGCCACTAAGTTCGGCAGGAAACCAAGTGCCTACCTAAGTGCTCTGCAATGTGATCCACTACATGGTGCTTAATTGCACTCTCCACTGATTGAGCTCGTGGCTTTTCCTTAGAACTGTGTAACAGGACTGTGCACACAACACTTGTTTTCTAACAGCTCTTTCTTCTGCACCCCCTTGTGGCCTTAGGATTCACTTTGTGAGGACGGACACTGAACCTCAGTCATTTACTTGTTTGAACTCTCAAAAGCTCTTCAGAAGTAGTTCTCATTAGGGCAAACTGGAAAAATAAAGTCCTCTTTAATCGCTGAGCTGACTTATCAAATAAAAGTAGTGTTGTGACTACACTGGCATTGTCTTGTTTGATGCAAAGCATGACAAATCTGCTTTACCTTGCTGCCAACGAGGCTGTTGGATAGGGGAGGGTGATTTAGCGGCTCAGCTCCTTACCTTGCATGTGTAATCTGCCACTTGAAAAGCTGCTGGTAGTGCCAGGGTGGTGCTAAGCCACAGTAGGTAATTTTTCTTTCTTATGCTATTGGTAGCAGAAGCTTTCATACTGAAACTGCTTCTTTGACCTTCATTCTGCAAGAACAGAAATTGTAGTCTTTATATGAGGAAGGAAGGGAATCTGCTTTCATCTTTCAAAGGCAGAAGTCTGCACCTCCAGAAGGCTTGAGCAAGTTCGTGTAAGAGGAAGATAGTTTAAGTGCTGTACCATAGCAGAGGCCACTTGCTATTTCTTTTCAGATTGTTTGTCTTCTCCACCCCTTTTTGTTTTCTCATATCACTCTTTAACACTTTAGAAAACATTCTGATTTCTTTCTGAGAATGGTGCGTAGAAAGTGACAGGTTAGTAACAGAGAGCAAAACATGGCTGCCAAATCAGGTTCTAAGCAATTATGTAGTATCAAAATACTGAGCAATGAAGCACTGGGATATGATGTAYCTCAATTTGTTTCAGTCTTCTGGAATGAACTCTCCTACTAGTTCAGCTCAGCTGCTGAAATAAAGGCATCGTGCCCTTTCTTCTCTCCTGCCCTCTCCCCCTTGCTTCTGAGATCAGCCAGTTTTGGAAAAACAAAGGCGTCGTGCATGTGGCATACTGACACTGTAAGAGATAAGGAATAAACAGGCCTGGAATCAGAGTTTGAGACCACTGTCCTTGTGATTGATGTAGGGCGATATGTTTCCCTTTTTGGAGAGCTCCTTTATTGGGAGGGTCTAACACCAGTTCTGTGCAGCAGTGGGATTTGAATGACTGCAGTGTAGTGTGGGAGGAGGGAGGGAAAGGTAGTATTCTCAGGCTACCAGGCAGGCTTCCTACCAGCACAGCTGTCTGTAGCCTCGTTCCTCATTATGATCATTTTTTGCTCAATGACCTCCATTTTTCAACACAAGATGCCCTTTTGCCACAGGCAGTAGGTCAGTACTCTCCATATTGCATCCTGTAAAGAGATCTGTCATCCTGTGACATGGCCAAGCAAAGAGAAGCAGTCTCCCTAGTTTTTCAGGATGGCAGGTGAACAGTCTGTAGCTTGTAGTGCTCTGGGCAAGAACAAGCTGTTTTTGATTAGAGTTGCAGTGTGTTGGTAAACTGGCAGTGTATGAGGGACAGCTTGAAACATTCAGATCCTCCAGGACTAGATAAGCATAATTGCATATTTGAAATTAACAAAACTGCAAGGATCAAAGCAATCTCCTGGATGGATGTCTAGATCAAAGGGAAGACTTTAAAGGGAGAAAACATGGATGTTAAGTTTTCCATCTACACACTTACAAATACAAGATGCCAGCGGTAAAGAGGATACAGGAATAAAGGGAGCTACTGCACGTTTCTCAGCAGGAAATAATTCGGTGTCTGACTAGTTTGATTTTGAATTATGATAAAATAACAGACACAAAACTCCAGCACAAACAAGGTATTCAGTTTGAAAGCTGAGTCTGTGTTGGAATATAGGATCAAAATCAGACCTTTAAATTTACGCAAAAGAGCAGCATCTTTTTCTCTGCTCAAAGAACAGATGCTACCTGACAGAAAAGTGMGATGTGTCCAAAATCTATCAAGAGAAGAATGCGACTTGGTCTCACTTTAAATTATTTTTTGATGTTCAGATAGAGTCAGGAAATCTGAATCTTGGGCACTGGAGACTCAACAAAGTGCATGACAGACCGAGAACCGCACTACTGTGTGTTGTGCATGTGTCTGTTTAAGGCACATGCTTCAGAAATAGTAACAGTAATCTCAGSCTTGCCTTGGTTTCTGAAAGGATGTGATGGCTTTTCATACTGGTTAGCGTTACCTTGCACACCCCATGGATATGGTTGTCTTTGTTACAAATTTGCCATGATATTTTGACCAGGGTGAAAGTGGCAGCCCGCTAGTGGAACCTAGTTGTAATTGGAGAAGTGTCTCCAGAGTCTGTGTTGCTGTATGAATTGTCTAGTCATATTCTCATACTCCTACGCTGACATGTGCATCCTGCTGCAAGTAACGTTAATGAACAAATATTCCTTCAGTTGAATGACATATTTTAGAGGGTTCTAAAAGCAGCTTTCAGGAAATAAGGTGAGCAGAGGCTTACGCAAAAAGAAGATGCAGATTGTGACTGTGCACTCAGCCTCTCACCCTCCCCTCTATCTGTGCTCTCTGTTTGTGGATCTGAAGGTATTTAAAGAATTAGGCATGTGACTCAGCATTTCAGTGCTGGACTGGAGAGGAGTTTGCTCACTGAAATCCTATTGTAGTTTTGGGCCCCTCTGGCCTGTCCATAGCTTGGCAGTGAAAATATGGGAGCTTGTAAAAAATGAAGAGGACTGGCTTTACTTTTGTGCAGGAGTACCTGGAACATATGCGGGGTTAGTGTTACCCCTTGCTACAATTGCCTTTTCTGCCTGAGACTTTCCTTAGTTACACTTTGGGCAGGAGACAGGAAAGAAACATCCCGAAGAAGAGCCAACTCCTCACTGCCTGGCTCTTCTTTTTTGAGTGGATAGAGCTGAGGGAGAGAAAACATCTTTCATTGTATGCTGCTGTTTTCCCAAATTCTGAAATCAGTTAACTGCCAAGTGCTTTTTAATCCAACCAAATCAATTTGCAAACTTTCATTAATACAATCAGGTAATCTGCAAGCTGTTTACCCCCTGCCTTATTGGAAGGACCATTAATACGCAGGATAATGGATACCTCAGGGAAGACAGACATTAAGTTAATAATTAATGATTACAGAGGCCTTGAGGCAACTGAACACATTTACCTTTGTGAGGTTATTGAAATTGCATTACTCTAATTCCATCTAGCTCCCTGCAGTTGGTACTCAGAGCTGGATAGGAGCCCAGCTGCAGAATAGATACTCTCCCTGTGAATTGCAACATATACTGCATTCTTGAACTGCCAGCCTTGTCTGTGTTGTGTGTTAGCAAGGTGCTCTGCAGGTCCCTGTGTCGTTGGACTTCCCTGAGCATATTCCCCTTCCAGGACAGTCACAGGGCCCTCTGGCTGAAGAGTCTTATCAGGGGCATCTGTATATGTGAGGGGAGCTGAGCTGGGTGAAGATACCTAGGTTTGGGGCTCCTTAAGTAACTTACCAACRTTTGGATGAAATTTTGCCACAAACTAGCTTTTATAAAATGGCATGGAGTAGACTACTCTGTGGCAAAGGTCAGCCCTGATTTATGAGCCTCCTGGTCTGAAAAGTGTGATTGGAAAGTGTGTTTAATTCTATTTAAGCCTAGTTGTTTCCCACTCAGTTCCTCTTCATTCTGTCTGGCTGTGAGAGCAGCTACTGTTAGCTCCTCGTCTTTCATCCAACCTGCTGGAGATAGAAGGTCTTATCTGGCTCTGAGGTGTAATTTGTTTGAAGCTGTCCTTCCTTACTCATCGGTTTCAATGATGTTAACATAGTGCTTAAGCTAGTTCTTTTATTAAGTTTCAGGGGTTTTGTGTTCCACAATCCAATTTTGCATTATTGATAAAGTCTTGAGCAGGGGATTACTTGAGACATGAGCTTTCTTGTGTATTAGTCATACCTGAGTTGTATTTTTCAGAGGAAGACGGTCTCTTATTTAGGCCATATATGTGTGTGACTGACTATTCAKGTTCCTCCGTCGCATGGGGATTCCTAATGCCAGGCATGATTGCAGGTGTGGGGAACAGAAGGGAGGGTGAGCAAGGAGCTGAGGGGGGCAGCGGGCAGGCAGAGGGCCCCTTGCTGACAAGATGCCCTCCTGCAGCACCTGTCCAAGAAGAGCAGAACAGGCCCGCTGACAGTAACCAGGAACTGGTGCAGCCCGGAGATGATCAGGCAAGTCTGTCGCCATGAGACAGGTCTGAGGTCAGGCGAGCAAGGGAGAGTGGCAGTAGCCTACAGGGCGTGAGCACTCTCTGGAGACTGGACAGTGTCTCCCATTGGGAGAGGAGGTTGGTCTGGAGGTACAGGGTAATCCTAAGAGTGAAGGAGGAAAGAGGTTTTGAAACCTATGGGTACACTCAAGGTTCTGACACATGGCTTCTAAATTATGCAGCTCTTCTTAAGGATTGGTGTGCTCGGTAACATGGAACCACAGTGATTTTCCTGGGCTACTTGTAAACAAATCTAAAAAAGTAGTAGAACAGATTCTGTTTTTCCAGAGACCTCGGCAAAATGGTCTTGCAGGCCCTGAAACTAGTGGCAGCCTTACTTAGTCTGTTAGCTCACTGATACACATCTGGGATTTAAAAAATGAGATTCTGTGCAGTCTTCCACCTTTATARTAAGGCAGAGTATATCTTTCCTGAATCCTTAGCACAAGCAGAGATCTGCAATTGTGGACTTGTGTGTAAAATAACACCAGGCAGAAAGACACAACACTATTAAAACTCTTGCTGTCTTTGTTGCAAAAGGAAGGAAACTTTTTTTCTTCAACAAGTTCATATCTCAGATTGTTCATGTTTAATTTATATATTTTTATAACCACTGTAGAACTGTCAGAAGTAGGATATTGACAACTCCAATGTTCAGCTCAGAACAAAACCAGTTGTACAGTAGTTCTTTCCTCTGAGGRGTTCTCAGCCGAGTTTGCAGAGCTGTGCAGTGAGGTGTGACTTGTATATAGTCTGGTTTTGCTTTCTTTCACTTGTGTATTACCGGTTGGGTGGAATGGAGATGATGGAGTGCTGGTACCCTAAGGGTTCACTCCTGGGGGTGATATTACATGCATATGTCTGAATCAGTTCCCCCTGTTCAGGTTGCCTGTAGCACGTGCCTTCCTGCAATATCTGAGTACCTTCCAGCTGTACCATGAAGACTGAAATCTCAAGTTCCTTCATTTTATTTTTTTTCCTGTTCATCCTCTCTCCTGTTGTTAGGGTGGGTGGGGTAGAAGGAAATCAAAAACCTTTAAAAATGCATTATGCTATGCAGTATCTTGATGGCTGGAGTGAAGATGCACAGCAAGTTTGGTGTCCATGAGATAGGAGACCTCTTCCCTCCAGGGAGGATCTTCTCCTGAACAGATCCGCAAAAATGGTATGTCCAGAGAGTGTGTCCTCCATGTTTGGCTCTAATCCAAACAGTGAAGTGTTGTAGAGCTTAGCAGGATGCCCAGGTCCACATCAGAGCCCATCCCAGTTTCGCAGTCCAGGTGGCTAGATGCTGCCCTGCATTCCCACGGAACACCTCTGCATGTGTAGCTGCTGCGGTTTCCCTCATGCCTGCAATAACATTGGCATGYTCACATTTTTTTTTACAATTCGTGTGCTTAAGGCATTTTATTCYTTTCTCCTTCCCCTCCCTTAGCCTCTGTTGTAGAGGGCTCGTTTTATAAACCCTGTTAGTCTCATTCTGAAAGCTCTTGGGGGCTATATGATTTGATAAAACACCATATAAATCAGAGTGGCTGTTGATTTTTTGGAGCCTTTCTTATGAGACAATTGTGTTTCCAATTAGAGATTTCCTTCTCTTACACACACAAAAACACACAACGTGTTTTTTTCTTTGCTAGATTGTTTAAAATGCCTGGCATGTGCTGATAAGCTCTGTGCTAGACCTTTTCTCTTCTCCTAATGGTTGTGTACAGGCCAAAGAGTGCAATGGAATAGCAGATTCACTAACGTCCATTCCTAGTCATGTAAAAGGCTGTTTATGTTCGTCCTCCCCAGCAGCTATGGTGATGCACAGAAAATTCAGTCACTGCTGAACAGGGAATGACCTGATATATCAGCAAGCTCTTGGGGTGAGGAGGCAGATCAGCAGTGRCAGGAGTGCTGGGAAATGCTGATACCAGCTGGCTGTTTCTGGGTGTAGTAGGTGCTTGGAAATCACAGTGCTTCTGAACTTTGGAAGGCATGACATGAAGGAAAGGATCCCTGTTTGGGATCCCACAGAGCCAGATACTACTTGATTTGAGGAACAGGATGCAGAGTAGGTGAGCAGGGCCCTTTTCAGCTTTCACAGGCATCTGTCACCATGGTCAGAAATAAACAAAGGATCACTGATATTTTCATTAAACCTTTTTTTCAGTTCTGTCTGCATATTCAAAAGAATTTCCACCATTGGTTAGACTTGATCATACTGAGGTTGCAGAGTTCTCTCTAACCCCATCCAGAACAGGAGGAAAAAGGTAGTCTCTTTTGTTCACATGAGTTCTGTCTGGGGGTCTTAAAGTGATCTTTTGACTTTTAAAAATGAGTAGCTAACAATGCCTCTAAAGCAAGCCCTCCTGATGCATGTGTGTTCTTAAGGTTGGGAGAGAGGTGGTAAGACTCTCTTGCTTTCTAAAAACAGAATAGGAGATAAAATTTACTCTGGAGTCCATAACATGCTCCAGTACACTTGTCCTCCAGTAGTGGCCTGTGCTAAAAGCACATAAATAAAATTGCTGAGGCTGCTGTTAAGTATCAAGGTGATTACCTAGGATGGGGAGGGAAATATAACTAAAAATTTGAAGTAGTAGTTAATGCCATTCCTATTAACTTACCAATCTTAAATGCATGGCTTACTGCATCTCTAACTTTTATTGCTGTAAAATGGTACAAATTGCAGACTTAAGAGATCATTAGAATAATACACAATGGATTTATCTTCATGAATAAAAATGATGCAACACACACACAAAGAGCTTATTTTTTTGTGGATAAGCAGATATAAGTCAAGATGAGAATGACTGCATTCCCACMTAGTGTTTCTTAAGAACAGGGAATCTACTTGTGGTCCAAAGGTTATGCTATATATACGGTTAAGACCGTGTCTTAACCTTTTTGATGGAAATAGTTTTTAAGATAAAAGATGAAGCTCTTCCGAGAATATTATACCCTTCCCTGGTGACAAATCAAGAAAATGTTTTGTGCTGATTAAGTCACAGTCAGAAGGTCAGCGGTCTCAGTGAACTGATTTAGAAGCCTCTTAAATAAATCACTTCTTGCTTTYCCCCTGCCCATTACTCATTCAGCTCTGCACCTGCCCTGGAGACGCGGGCAGGGCTTTGTATTCTGCACCTCAGCTGCTGCTCCTTGTGCTGCTTTGGAAGCTCCAACTGGAAAAATTTCAGGTGCTGATGGTCTGTCAGCAACATGACAGAGCAGCTCCTGTTGTCCCCAGAGTTTCTCTGCAGAATGGAAAGGGAGTGCAGTGTATTCTCTTGGGGAAGGTTGGGCTTCCTCTCGCTTTCAGCTGGTTATGTTAATTGAAGCTCTTTGAGCTTTTATCTTGAATCAGACCTTAAGATACAGTGAAACTGTGCAGGTTCTCATTGCAGCACGGCTGAAAAAAGTGCCCTAATTACCACAGAGTGCCTTGTTATCCCAAGCAAGTCTAAAGACAACGCACCTCGCTGTACTGCTTCATTTTTACCTATTCAGGAGAGAATAAATGTGTATATTTGCCTTTCTACTTTGCTCTGTATAGAGAACAGCTTTCAGTTTGTAACTTCATGAGGCTACTCTGAATCTGGTGCAAATAAAGCAAATAGTCAATCAGCAAGATGGTACTGCAGAGATTCTGAATAGTCAATCAGCAAGATGGTACTGCAGAGATTCTGTGCCAACCTTAGCCCTTAGTGTGCTGGTGTCAGTTTTCGGTACGCTACTGGGTGACAGATCGTCTAGTGCTGGATGCTGTTGCATAATGTGACTTGGTGGGCCAGGCAAGGCCAGGTCCTGCCTCCTTTCTCCCCTTTCATGCTGGGTAAACGAAGTGCTAGCAGGAGACACTATTACCACATCCCCCGGGAGGGAGATTCTGGACTTCACTCTTAAAGGCTAAGGGGCCCGTGGAGGTATATACAGTGACCTGGAAAAGCATCAGGAGGTTGGAGAGTGCAAGCAAGGACTGTTGCAAAGACCTGTGAGATTTTAGAATGAGGAGACATTAGTCAAGCATAAATTCTCCTACCATCAGTAACATTGTTGAACAAAGCTTTCCAGATCCAGGTGCTTTAGACCAGATCAGGGCTCTGCATCATCTGGCCATTACAACTTKTGATACAGAGCCAGTTTCAGCCGCTCATGAATTAGAGATTTGGTTAGTGAGGATCTGAAAAGCATTTGTGCTGTTTTCTAAGTGGAAAAGATGCATCACCAGCACTACAGTTTCCCTTTTCTCCCATTTCCTAAAACAATAAATATTTCTCATAGATGTACCTAATGATTTAAGCACAACCTGGCAGTTCTTGAAATATTTCCTTGGTTTAATCAGAATCCTGAAGCAAACAAGGAGGGAAATAAAAAGCCAATAATATGCTTGGTTGTGTGCACAAAAGTAGAATGAAATATATGAAGCTGGTAATGGCTGTGCTGTCACATCTTAAAAACATTTGCTTTGACTTGCGTAAGTGTCAATTCAGCTTGCACTTGATGCATAGCACTATGCATAGAGCTGCTGGCTTTTAAAATCAACTCTCTTACTCAAGAAACGTAGAGATACTTTACATAGCTACTCTGTATTGGAGGGTAATGGTGTACATAACAGAGAAAGCTTTTTTCTTTAAAAACTCATCATTCAGCTGGAATTCTTTCTGCCTTGCCGTTACATCAAGAAGGGTACGCAGAAGCTCGGCCTCAGCATGGTGAAAGGCAGATATCTCTTGCCAAGGTTACAGCAAGCTCAACCTCCTGGCCCTTTGCTAAAGAAGGTGTGTTAAGCCAGGCCCTGCTTCAGTTCCACCATGTGCATAATTTTCCACCCATGAAATATTCTTGATAGTTGCTGGCTGGGCCGAGCAAAARCTCTAGGCATGGAAAAATGGCTGTGAGTTAATGCAGCCTGCACTGGGCAAGGCAGTTTACTTAAGGACTGCATCTCAAGGCTTTACAGCCTTTAATTTTCGTGTCAGACTGCCTTGAACTTTATTTACTCCGGAGAGAATTGAGGAGGTAGCTTTGAGTGTTCCTCTAAATAGCAAACAGTGAGAGCTGGACCAGGATGTGTGAATTGCAGGGGGACTTAAGTGACTATAGCTGTACTTGTGACTCTTGGGTGAGGAAATTAGAAGCTATGAAGCCTCTGGAAAGGTTTTTTGACACTTTATTTATTCTGTCCAAGGTTTCTGAGGTTCACTCAGAAATGTGCTTCGGTGGATTGTTTAGTGCTTACAGTGCAATGGAGTTAAATGCTCTTGGGATTTGCCTTGTTGCTGGGAAGGCTGAGTAGGAAGGYGGGCTGCCTTGCAGGCTGATTCTGACTTTCTGGCTCTGAGGAGGGGGCTAGGAAAGCTCTGTCTGCAGTGCTGTGGCTCTGGGAGCAGGGAGTCAGCATCCAGCATTAGTCACTGTGCTGTCCTCACCATATGTGGAAGGGGAAACATACCTGGACTTCCCCAGTGCCACTTGGCTCTGCAGACAGTTTCAGGATTCCCAGACTGATCCTTCTCAAATCTTTTCTCTAAGAGACAGGGCAGCAAGTTAGAAATAAACAAGAGGGGTTATAAACAAGAGCGGCTGCAGTCCAGGGAGGCAGCAAGGATATCAGCTGCTTGTTTTTAACTGGAGTTTTGCCAGTCCTCCCTCCAGACTGCTCCTGCATCTTCAAACAAGATTTGCCCTTTGGATAGAGGGCGCATTAGAAAAGGCCACCTGTCATGTCCTCTGTACCTTTCCTTAAGTATTTATGAATGAAATTAGCCAGATTTTTTTTTTCTTCAACATTGTTTTTAGGGGAAGTTTACCCTTTCCTRCTCTCAGATGGAGAATCTTGACCTCTGGAAAAATAATCAATATTAATATGGRTCCTTAGTCATGTTCACTCCCCCAGCTAATGTGCTCGTTAGAAATATAGCAGAGCCCCTTCATAAGTCAGGAAAGGAGCGGCAGGGAGCTACGTGAGAGCAATTAAACAGTGAGGTACTATGCAAGCCCAGGATATTTTAAGGAGTCAAGGCCATGAAGAGTGATTGCAAAAGCTGTGTCATATTTCTAACCCTGCACATTATCCCTCTCCCTGGATGTTGCTCGTGTGTGTCTAAAAACTTAGTTTAAAGGCAGTTATCTTCTTTTTTTTTTTTTTTTCCCAGTTGTTCCCTCCAAATACAGGAAAATATCCCCTTTATCACTAGGTGAATCTGGAGTCCTTGTAGGCTTGAAAAATAGTTCCCCGCCCCATTATGGGGAGGTTCTGCAGTCAAGAAAGGTGTGTGTGACACTCAGCAACGGAGACACTCTCAGCAGTGAAATCCTGCATCTAGCACCTGAGCTAAGCCCTTCAGGGAGGCACATTCCTGGGAGAACGTGCTTGTAACTAAGTTCGTGGCTCAGAGCCCCACAGCAGCCTTTGCAGTTGCTTCCCAATTGCTGTTTTGCTCTGGGTTTTCTGAACATCAAGGTGGTGTTTCAGACTTTCCAAATCAGCCCTGGCGTCGTGAGCTTGGATTCGTGACAGAACAAATCTTGCAGCTGCAGGATTTATAAGGCCAAAATCTGGAAGATCAGATCTGATACCCTGCCCTGCTACTGGCCTGGTGACCTTGGAAAAGTCCTGCTTGTGATGGGGGTGGCAGAGATGAGCGCTTGAGACATTTCCATCATTAAAAAAGTGCTTATGTAGGCATAATAATCCAGGAAATTTTGTAGTTTTTTATCTGCCAGTACCTGGAATACAAAAAYACCAAGAAAATTTGGCTGGCATCCCTATTCACTTAATCTCTTTCTCCTTGACAAAAGCTGTGAAATCTCTGTACTGGGGCTTATTCTCCAAGAGAAGTCTGGCTGTTAGTACATTAAGAGGCAATTTAATATTGAATGCACACTGAAGAAGCATGGAGTTCTTGACCAGAAAGGGAACACGAATAAATAAAGCAAACAACAATCTATACCCTAGACTCATCTCAAATTCCCTTCCAAAAAAAAAAAAAAAAAAAAAACCAACAATAAAAAAGAAAG